>CACVCL010021495.1:35000-60466 GCA_902729485.2 Mus minutoides
TTTTATAACATAATTACTTATAAATATATTTTGCAGGAGACAAAGAATAGAACTAATAACTAATAACTTTTACTTCTTTGTTAAAAATATTGTACTGAAATCATTTAGCCTGTCTTCAAATAAAAAACTTTCAGTTAAAAAACAGAATCTTAAATAGTAATAAGTATTATTTTGAAAAATTGGATTTTTCATATTTTTCTGGGAAAGACAAACAAAATAAGAAGACTGTAAATTCCTTAGACACTGTTGACATGGAAGCCTAATTACCTGTAGATATTCCATGTAAGCTCTGATCTCAGAGCAAGAAAAAACAGAAAATAGTGAAAAGCAATGGGGAAACACATAGTATATATAAAAAAAGTGTTTGATGAAATAAAAGCAATATTGAGCTAATTAAAAATATTACAAGTTACTCCTAAATTCTAGAAGGTATATAGCCAGGTAAATGGAATGTATCCTTTTTCTTACCCTGCATCAGGGAAGCATTAGATGACAGGTAGATCTATTAAGTGGTGAGCCAAGAGAACAAAAACTAAGTGTGCTTTTGGGCCTATTGACTGATCAACAGGGCCTGACACTCTCCTCAGCTTGACCTACTTTATTTAGGCAGACATCCATCTGCATCTTAGCCCCTAAGCATTCCTTTTGTACAGCAATTACTATAAAACATTTTCCATTGTAAATTCCTTCTCTATTACTTTTGAAATGCAAATGTTTTTAAAACCTCTTGACTTTTAACACCCCAGGAATAACTTTCTAAAGAACCTGGGGGTTATCTCTTTGAAATAAAAGAATGGAGGAATACTGTAGATTTATATTCTAGTTTTTATGAAAGAGTAAGTTCCTAAATATCTTGGTATCTGTTTTTAAGTTATAGAATTACTGCCAGTAGGAAACAGTTGACTATTCCTTCAGGGGTGACTAATTAGAAGACTTATGTAGACTCTGCAATTATTCATCTAAGTCACTTCTTAAAGGCCTCCAGCAATGTTTCAGATATGGTTATGGTTTCTTTTTCTCCATTTTTTCTACCTAAGAAATAAAACATAGTCCCCCAAATAAAATGATCATTAATGACAAAAAGGGCAAAAAAATTAAAGTGTTTGATAATATATATATATATATATATATATATATATATATATATATATATGTACTTAAAATTTTAAATTTATATATACTATACTATACTATAATATGTATATTATATTATATTATATTATATTAGTGGAGTATGAGTCAGGAGTGTCTTCTCATAGCACTGATTAAAAAGCAAAGAGCCCAGACCAAAGGTGAAGGTAAAATATAACAGCTGACTTGTAGAGAATTACAACACTCCCCTCCCTTTTATTGGTTTGTTTTCAGTCATCCTGACAGGACTCCTCCCAGCACTACCCTCAGCTCTCACCACCATCTCCATATTTCCCATGTGCAATACTCCTCCATTTCTTCAGAAAAGAGTAGGAATCCCCGGGATAATAATTTAACATAGCTTAGCAAGATGCATTGAGTCTAAGCACAATTCCTCCTATCAAGGCTGGGTGAGACATCCTATTAGAATAAAAAGAGTCCCACGAGCAGGCAAAAGAGTAAGAAACAACCTCATTCCCAATATTAGTAGTCTCACAATCTAACAACCATCACTGACATATGCAGAGGATCTAGAGCAGACCCAAGCATGCTCTATGATTGCTGCTTCAGTCTTTGTGAGCCTCTATGAAACCTGCTTACTTAGTTTTATTGCCCATGTTCTCCTGGTTTTCTCAACCCCGTGGCTCCTACAATTCTTCCTTTCTCTCTTCCTTGGCTTTTCTAAGCTCCAAGGAGAAACACCTGATGGAGATCTCCAATTTCGGATCTCTCAGTCTAAGAATTGGTTTTTATATTCTTCATCTGCTTTCATGAATTGATTGCAGAATCCCCTTGATGTCAATTGGACTAGGCACTGACCTATGAGTATAGCAGAATATCATTAGGAATTATTTTATTGAAATTATTTATCTAAGGTCTCTGGACTATCCAGTTTACAATTTCTCATCATCCAAACAAGCAATACCTCTTCAAGGTTCTATATAGTTAAACAAAAACAGTAACAGGGACTAGAGAAGTGGGCTCAAAATATTAGCTCATGGAAGGGAATACAAATGATAGCAGTCAAAAACAGGTCTACAGAGACTTGTGGTAATTCCCAAACAGAAAAAGAATTCTGATAGGCATCCTCATATGTTAATATTACCAATATCCTTGAAAGTTCAGTGCCTCTTTAGACTTAAGAGAAACTTCTCCTTATGAACTCCTGAACATGAAACAGAAAAGTATATTCATCTAATATAGAACCACACAGAGTAAGCATCTCCACTCAAAAGGGGTGTAATATATGGGCCACTGACAACCACAGGTTAAAACACGGAATCTTATATCTTCATGTAAAGCATCTCAAATACATGCATTCTGTGAACTCTGATGGAAATCCACAAGCATACTCAACTTGTTCTGACATATTTAGAATTTAACTTTGGCTTATTTAACTGTGGCTTTTCTGTCTTGCCTTCCAAAGTCTTAAACGGTTTATATCTGTGGTCTCTATTTCAATATGAGCTTAATATTCATAGATTCATGAGTCTTGTTCTATCAGTTGTGGTGGATAGTAAATCCAATTGTGCTATGCGTTGCTTGAATTAATTGACTTTGTTTTGGAACATCTAAGCAATTATACATCATATTTGTATATCTGGGTTTGAGTAATATCACTCAGGGTGATTTTTTTGCAGCTTTATATATTAACATCCAAATTTCACGATTTTATTTTCTTTTTTAAATGACCAATTTTCTATCGTGTAAATGTACCTTATTTTTTTATTCACTCATCCATTGACAGACATCTAGACTGTGACTATTTCTGGATATTATGAATAGAGTAGCAATGTCCATGGCTGAGTGTCTCTGTAGTAGTATGAAACATTTTTGGTTAAATGTCCAGGAGTGATATATCTGTTTCTTGATGTAGGTATATTTCCATTCTTCAGAGGAGCTGCCACACTCATTTTCAAAGTGACTATAAAAATTTGCACTCCCAACACCAATGGATAACTGTACCTCTAACTCAGCATCCTTTCAAGACTGAGCTCTCTATTGTTTTATTGAACTTACCTATCAGACATGGTATGAGATGAAACCTCAATGTTATTTTGATTTCTATTTTCTTGATAACTAAATGTTTTGAACATCTTTTTATATATAATATCAGTGATTTCAGTTTGCTATTTTGAGAATTATCTGGTTAGATATCACCCCATTTTTTTATTCATAAAAAAATTATAAAACAAAAGAAAACAATAGATATATAAAACTTACGATCAAGAGATAGTCAATCCATCAACCATTTTGAGAAAACACTCAGATATCAGAAGAGAAAAGAAATTTATTACACGTTTTATAAAAAGTCAAGGTACTTTAGGGTGAGTAATGAAGAATTAGATTTACTGACACTCTTATAATATCTATTCAGAAAGTCTTTCCTGTGCCAATGAGTTCAAGATTTTCCTGAATTTTATTCTTTAACAGAATCTGTTTATATGGATTGGCTTGGCTCTTTCTGATTAATTGGTAGGTCAGGTTTATACAGTGTGATGAGTATGAATATTGAATTCTTCTACCTATAACCATCCTGTTTAAGACACATCTTTTATTGAAGGTGCTGTCGTTTTTTTTCAATGTGTATTTCTACATTTTTTAAAAATTAGATATCCATAGTTGTATCGACTTAATGTTTTATCTATCCTCGTTGTATGTGTGCTCTTTTATTTTATTATTTTATTAGATGTTTTCTATATTTACATTTCAAATGTTATCCTTGTTCCGGTATTTCTTCCAAAAACCCTCTATTCATCCCCCACCCCCTCCCCAACTACTCACCAACCCACTAACACCCGCATCCTGTCCCTGCATTCACCAACACTGGGCAAAGAGCCTTCACAGGACCAAGGACCTCTCTTCTCACTGATGTTCATCTAGGCCATCCTCTGCTATATATGAAGCTGGAGCCATGAGTCCCACAATGTGTACTCTTTGGTTGGGGGGTTAGTTCTTGGGAGCTCTAGGGGTAGTGGTTAGTTCATATTGTTGTTCCTCCTAAGGGGCTGCAAACCCCTTCAGCTCTTTGGATCCTTTCTCTAGTTCCTTCATTGGGGACCCTGTGCTCAGTCCAATGGATACCTGTGAGGATCCATTTCTGTATTTGTCTGGCACTGGCAGAGCCTCTCAGAAGACAGCTATATCAGGTTCCTCTCAGCAAGCACTTGTTGGCAACCACAAGAGGGTCTGGGTTTGTTGATAGTATATGGGATGGATCCCCATGTAGGGAAGTCTCTGGATGGTCAATTTTTCAGTCTGTGCTCCACTCTTGGTCTCCTTCCATGGGTAATTTGTTCCCCCTTCTTATAAGGATAGAAGCATCTACACTTTGCTCTTCCTTCTTATTGAGTTTCATTTGGATTGTAAATTTTATCTTGGGTATTCCATGATTCTGGGCTAATATCCACTTATCACTGAGTACATATCATGTGTGTTCTTTTGTGACTGGGTTACCTCACTCAGGATGATATCCTCTAGCGCCATCCATTTGCCTAAGAATTTCATAAATTCATTTTTTATAATAGCTGAGTACACCATTGTGTAAATGTACTACATTTTCTGTATCCATTCATTTGTTGGGGGCAGTCTGGGTTCTTTCCAGCTTCTGGCTATTATAAATAAGGCTGCTATGAACATAGTGGATCATATGTCCTTAATATATGTGGGAGCATCTTCTTGGTATATGCCCAGAAGTTTATTGATGGGTCTTCAGGTAGTACTATGCCCAGTTTTCTGAGGAACCACCAAACTGATTTCCAGAGTGGTCGTATCAGCTTACAATCCCATCGAAATGGAGGAGTTTTCCTCTTTCTCCACAACCTTTACAGCATTTTCTATCACCTGAGTTTTTGATCTTAGCATTTTGACTGGTATGAGGTGGAATCTCAGGGTTGTTTTGATTTGCATTTCCCTGATGACTAAGAATGTTGAATACTTCTTTAGATGCTTCTAACTCATTTGGTAGTCCTCAGTGGAGAATTCTTTGTTTAGTTCTATACCCCATTTTAATACGGTTATTTGGGTCTCTGGAGACTAGTGTCTTGAGTTTTTATATATATTGGATGTTAGCCCTCTATAAGATTTAGGATTTGTAAAGATCTTTTCCCAATCTGTTGGTTGCCATTTTATCCTATTAACAGTGTCCTTTGCTGCCACGGACTGGGGACTGGCCCTAGTTGCCCCCCTCAATCTGTGAGTATCAGGGGTTCAGACAGATGGGCATGGAGTAGGCAAAAGTGGGGTGACAAACAGACTCGAAACAAGGGAGTGTGGGTCTGAATATAATTTGTCAAATTGAGCATCAGACTTTTTATACAGAAGAAAATAGGGAAGTTAGGTGACACACCAGCAAGATACAATGAGATTACTGGATTCTTACACAAAACAGAGGAATGCAAACACAGAAGAACTGGTAGGAACCCACTGGGATATAAATCAATGTTACCAACTGGGATCAAAAACAGTCCCACCTAAGGTCAGCTTAAACTTGAAAGCCAGGGGCAAGGGCTTAATGCCCTTGCCATAGTCCACCTACCCCCTAGGTCATTGTAAATACTTGTATATGGGTGTAACTTAGCTAGCTATAGTTCTGAGTATCTACTCTGGTTCAGGTGACAAACTTCCTTCTTCCTAGATAATGGTAAATTTCTGTGTAGGGCAATGACTTAGCTACCCATGCTCAAGGTCAGATCACGGACTGCCTAGAATCTAACTTAGCTATATGTCAAAAATTCAATCTTTAGAAGCACTTGTAATAAAGCAATATTAAGGAAAACCACACAGATCTGTAAACCAACTAAAGCAAGGACATTGGAGCATTCATTATACAGGATGCCATGGTTCCAGGAGACTAAGTTTCCATGAACTTTTCGCCTCAAGACAGCATCCAGGTTTTGGGGTCCTGTTGTGTTTGTCACTACTGGAGTGGATGTAGCACTTTGCCTTGCAAAGCTTTGCCATTTCATGAAGCCCCATTTGTCAGTTCTTCATCTTAGAGCATAAGCTAATGGTGTTCTGTTCAGGAAAATGGTGTTCTGCTCCCCTGTACACAAGTACTCAAGGTTCTTTCCCACTTTCTTTTCTATAAGTTTCAGTGTATCTGGTTTTATGTGGAAGTCCTTGATCCACTTGGACTTTGTACAAGGAGATATGAATGGATCAATTTGCATTCATCTACATGCTACACACCAGTTTAGCACGAACCAGCACCATTTGTTGAGAATGCTTTCGTTTTCCCACTGGATGGCTTTAGCTGTTTTGTCAAAGGTCAAGGACCATAGGTGTGTGGGTTCATTTCTGGATCTTTAAATCTATTGCATTGATCTGCCTGCCTGTTACTGTAGTAATATCATCCAGGTTTTTTTGTTTGTTTGTTTTGTTTTGTTTTGTTTTTTGTTTGTTTTTTTATCACAATTGTTCTGTAGATAGCTTGAGGTCATGGATTGTGACTCTACCATGTAAAAAACAATAAAAAACATATCCTCCCACTTCCCCCGCCTGCCCGCAGGAGAGGAATAAGTGGGTCTCCAGAGTTCTTCTGCGAGTGTTCCTTTATTGAATCCACGTGGAGAAAGAGAGAGAGCGTGGGAGAGCGTCCCTAGAAATACCTTGTTCACACCCACATCAGTGTGACGTAAGTCGCTTGGATTGGCTTGTTGCCCGTTACCTCAAGATATGCCCCGGGATTGGGCGGTGACAGACGAACGCGTACTAACCAGCGCGGGTGCGCGGACTCCCGCGGTGGGCGGTAACTTACGTGATTGCGTCAAGCCTGCGCACTGAGTTTGTTTACATTTTCAGGCGACCGGTTCCTAGGTAACCCGTTCCGGGGAGTGCCGGGCAGCTTGAGCGTGCTGCTTCCCACACCACCAGAAGATTTTTTATGGTTGAGAATAGTTTTCAGTATCCTAGGTTTTTTTTTTTTTTTTTTTTTTTTTTCCAGATGAACTTGCAAATTGCTGTTTCTAACTCTGTGAAGAATTGAGTTAGAATTTTGATGGGGATTGCATTACATCTACCAATTGCTTTAGGCAAGATGGCAATTTTTACTATATTAATCCTGCCAATCCATGAGCATGTAAGATCTTTCCATCTTCTGAAAGCTTCTTCTATTTCTTTCTTCAGAGACTTGAAGTTCTTATCTTACAGATCTTTCACCTCCTTAGTTAGAGTCACACCAAGGTATTTTATATTATTTGTGACTACTTTTAAGGGTGTTGATTCCTTAATTTCTTTCTCGCTCTGTTTATCCTTTGTGAAGTGAAAGGCCACTGATTTGTTTGAGTTAATTTTATATCCAGGTACTTCATTGAAGTTGTTTATCGGGATCAGGAGTTCTCTAGTCGAATTTTTGGGGTCACTTATGTATACCATCATATCATCTGCAAATAGTGAGTTTTTGACTTCCTCCTTTCCAATTTGTATCCCCTTGATCTCCTTTTGTTGTCTAATAGCTTTAGCTAGGACTTCAAGTACTATATTAAATAGGAAGGGAGAGAGTGGGCAGTCTTGTCTAATCACTGATTTTAGTAGGATTGCTACAAATTTTTCTCCATTTAGTTTGATGTTGGCTACTGGTTTACTGTATATTGCTTTTACTATGTTTATGATATTTATAAGGGATATTGATTTCAAGTTCTCTTTCTATTCTGTGTCATTGTGTGGTTTAGGTATCAAAGTAATTGTGGCTTCAAAGAACGAATTGGGTAGAGTAACTTCTGTTTCTATTTTGTAGAATAGTTTGAGGAGTATTGGTCTTCTTCGAAGTTCTGATAGAACTCTGCATTAAACACAACTGGTCCTGGGATTTTTTTTTTTGGTTGGGAGACTATTAATGACTGCTTCTATTTCTTTAGGCGATATGGGACTCTTTAGATTGTTTATCTGATCCTGATTTACCTTTTGTACCTGGTATCTGTCTAGGAAGTTGTCCATTCCATCGAGATTTCTTAGCTTTTTGAGCATAGGGTTTTTTAGTAGGATCTGATGAATTATTTTTTTAAATTTCCTCGGATTTTGTTGCTATGTCTCCCTTTCCATTTATGTTTTTGTTAATGAGGATACTGTCCCTGTGACCTGTAATTCTTTTTTTTTTTTTTTTTTTTTTTTTTTTTTTTTTTTTTTTTTTTTTTTTTTTTTTTTTTTTTTTTTTTTTTTTTTTTTTTTTTTTTTTTTTTTTTTTTTTTTTTTTTTTTTTTTTTTTTTTTTTTTTTTTTTTTTTTTTTTTTTTTTTTTTTTTTTTTTTTTTTTTTTTTTTTTTGTGACCTGTAATTCTTATGGATAAGGGTTTATTTTATTTTGTATATTTTCTCAAAGAATCAGCTCCTGGTTTGTTTGATTCTTTGTATACATATATATTTTTTTATTGTTGTTGTTTCCACTTGGTTGAGTTCAGCCCTGAGTTTTATTACTTCTTACCATCTTTTCCTCTTGTGTGAATGCACTTCTTTTTGTGGTAGAGTGTTCAGATGTGCTGTCAAGCTGCTAGTGTTTGCTCTCTCCAGTTTCTTTTTGGACATTCAGAACTAAGTATTTTCCTCTTTTTTTTTTTTTTTTTTTTTTTTTTTTTTTTTTTTTTTTTTTTTTTTTTTTTTTTTTTTNCCCCTCCCTGATCCCCTGCCCACCCACTCCCACTTCTTGGCCCTGGCGTTCCCCTGTATTGGGGCATATAAAGATTGCAGTACCAAGGGGCCTCTCCTCCCAATGATGGCTGACTAGGCCATCTTCTGTTACATATGATGCTAGAGACACGAGTTCTGGGGGTTCTGTTTAGTTCATATTGTTGTTCCTCTTCTAGGGTTGCAGATTGTGCCATAAGTTTGGGTATGTTGTGGCTTCATTTTCTTTAAACTCTAAAATGACTTTAATTTCTTTCTTTATTTCTTCCTTGACCAAGTTATCATTAAGTAGAGTGTTGTTCAGCTTCCATGTGTATGTGGGCTTTCTACTGTTTATGTTGTTACTGAAGACCAGTCTTAGTCCATGGTGATCTGATACGATGTTTGGGATTATTTCAATATTTTTGTATCTGTTGAGGCCTATTTTGTGACCAATTATATGGTTAGTTTTGGAGAAGGTACCATGAGGTGTTGAGAAGAAGGTATATCCTTTTGTTTTATGATAAAATGTTCTATAGATTTTTGTTAAAGCCATTTTTTTTTCATAACTTCTGTTCGTTTCACTGTGTCTCTGTTTATTTTCTGTTTCTATGATCTGTCCCTTGAGGATTGTGGGGTATTGAAGTCTCCCAATATTATTGTGTGCAGTGCAATGTGTGCTTTCAGTTTTAGTAAAGTTTTTTTTGTTTTTGTTTTTGTTTTTGTTTTTGTTTTTTGTTTTTTTGTTTTATGAAAATGGATGCTCTTCCATTTGGAGCATAGATGTTCAGAATTGAGAATTCATCTTGGTAGATTTTTACTTTTGATGAGTATGAAGTGTCTTTCCTTATATTTTTTGATAACTTTAGTTTGAAAGTCGATTTTATTTGATATTAGAATCTTATTTCTTACTACCATTTGCTTGTAAAATTATTTTCCAGTTTTTGACAGTGAGGTAGTGTCTGCTTTGTCACTGAGGTAGGTTTTCTGTATGCAGTAAAATTTTGGATTCTGTTGAAGTAACCAATCTGATAGCCTATGTCTTTTTATTGGGGAATTGAATCCATTGATATTAAGAGATATTAAGGAAAGCAATTGTTGCTTCCTGTTTTGTTGTTGTTGTTAGAGTTAGAATTCTGTTCTTGTAACTATCTTCTTTTAGGTTTGTTGAAAGATTACTTTTATGTTTTTTCTAAGGCATTGTTTTCCTCCTTTTGTTGAAAATTTCCCTTTATTATCCTTTGAAGGGCTGGATTTGTGGAAAGATATTGTGTAAATTTTGTTTTTTTCATGGAATACCTTGGTTTCTCAATCTATGGTAATTGAGAGTTTTGCTGGATATAGTAGCCTGGGCCGCCTTTGTGTTCTCGTAGGGTGTATATGATATCTGCCCAGGATCTTCTGGCTTTCATAGTCTGGCAAGAAGTCTGGTATAATTCTGACAGGTCTGCCTTTATTGTTACTTGACCTTTTTGCCTTCTTGCTTTTAATATTCTTTCTTTATTTTATGTATTTGGTATTTTGATTATTATGTGAGGGGAGGAATTTCTTTTCTGGTATAAACTATTTAGAGTTCTCTAGGCTTCTTGTATGTTCATGGGGATCTCTGTCTTTAGGAAGTTTTCTTCTATAATTTTGTTGAAGATATTTACTGGCCATTTAAGTTGGAAATCTCCACTCCTATACCTATTATCTTTAGGTTTCTTCTCATTGTGTCCTGAATTTCCTGAATTTTTTGGGGGGGGAGGGGTTAGGATCTTATTGCATTTTGCCTTTTCTCTGATTGTCATGTCAATGTTTTCTATGGTATCTTCTGTGCCTGAGATTATCTCTTCTATCTCTTGTATTCTGTTCGTGATGCTTGTATCTATGACTCCTGACTCTTTTCCTAGGTTTTCTATCTCCAGTGTTGTCTCCCTACATAATTTATTTATTGTTTCTACTTCCATTTTTAGATCCTAGATGGTTTTGTTCAATACCTTCAACTGTTTGGTTGTGTTTTCCTGTAATTTTTTAGGAATGTTTGTGTTTCCTCTTTATGGCTTCTACGTGTTTGCCTGTGTTCTCCTTTATTTCTTTAATAGAGTTATTTATGTCCTTTTTAAAATCCTCTATCAGCATCATGATATATGATTTTAAATCTGAGTCTTGTTTTTCCGGTGTGTTGTGGTATCCAGAACTTGCTGTGGTGGGAGTACTGGTTTCTGCTGGTACCAGGTAATCTTGGTTTCTGTTGGTAAGATTCTTGTGTTTGCCTTTTGCCATCTGGTACTCTCTGGTATTAGATGTTCTTGCTGTCTCTGGCTTGAGCTAATTCCTCTTTTGAATTTGTAAACCTGTGTCAGCACTCCTGGGAGACCAGCTCTCTCCAGGCAAGACCAGCGCACAGAGGGCTGTGGAAACCTACCGCTGGGTGCAGATTGAAGCAGGAAGGGCACTGGGCCAGCTGCTTTCTGCTTCTGAGACCTGTGTGCACCTGGCTAGTCCCTCCTTAATCAATGGAGAGAAATGGTGATATCCCCTGAGTCCTGGGGTCAGAGCACTCTCTGGAGACAAGCTCTCCCCTGGCAGGAAAAGTGTACTTTTGTCTGAAGATGAGTTTTTATACTGTTTCAATTCATCCTAATAATTATACATGACATCTGTAGTTTACTTTTGTTTGATGGTCATTTTTACAATATTAAACCTATGGATCCATTATGATGGGATATCATTTTATTTTCCAGTGTCTTCTTCAAGTTTTTTTTTTTTTTTTTTCAATATCTCAAAATTCTATGCTACAAAGTCTTTGCTTGTTTAGTTAGTATTATGCCTTCTTTCTTTCCTTCCTTCTTTCTTTCTTTCTTTCTTTCTTTCTTTCTTTCTGTCTGTCTTTCTTTCTGTCTGTCTTTCTTTCTTTCTTCCTTTCTTCCTTTCTTTCTTCTTTTCTTTCTTTCTTTGTCTCATTTGTTCTTGTTCTTTCATTTTGAGACCGTTATGAAAAGAATATAAAATAAATAAATTTTCTCCATATCAAAAATGAACTGTTGCATGTGGGATTTTTTCTTGGGAGACAAAGCACAACAATTGATTTCTTCATATTCTCTTTCTGTCCCCTCAATTTTTAAAAGATATTATATTGCTCTAAGCCTTCAGGTATTTGAATGCCTATGGAGATATTAGGTATCCTTGCCTTTTGCGTGATTTTACTGCAGTGGAAATACTCTCAGTTTCTTTCCTTACAGGGTGAAATTGACAAAAGTCAATATAAGTAAGACAGTATATGGCAAACTTATGGCTAACTTTGTGATAAAAATTGAAATACTTTCCTCTTACATAATAAATGAGATAAAGATGCTAACATTCTCTAGTCTTCCTAGATGAAGAGTGTGAATTCCTACCCAAATCAACACCACCACCACCACCACCACCACCACCAACAACAACAAATTAATTTAAATAACTAAAAAGAAGACAGATTATCCAATTCCAGGTGTCATGATCCTTTGCTTAAATGACTCTAGAGAGTGTGTTACAACCTTTTAGATTGAAAGTACTTTGAAAACAATGTTAACAATGTAACATGAAAAATATGTGAAAATTTTACAGATCAAAGATGAACTACTGTCAGAGACTTTTCTTTGATAGACAAAACATACAAACCCATTTACCCAAGGAAGGTATTTCACAAAATAAAAATCAATGGTCATACAAAAGTTAAGCAAGGTGAACCAAAGTATTTTTATAGGGCTCAATAACAGGACTATGCCTTAGGTGTTGCTTCTAGGTATAAGAATTACCCCAAATCTGTTGCATCATTAAAAATACTGCTCCAGGATAGGCCATCCAAAGACTACCCTACCTGTGGACTCATCCCATATACAGGGAAACTATTGTGGGAAAACAGCAAACTCCACCAATACCACAAACAACAATAACACAACAACAACAAGATTAAAAAAATGGCACTGAAGTTACATAATATTGAATAGAGTCATCTTATTGTCAAAAAAAACCCCGAAAGACACTGAATTAAGAGTTAAACTATATCATTAAGAGCTAAAACAATAATGAAGGAGGAGGAGAAAATGGGAAGGGGACAGGGAGAAATAGAGAGTGTCACCAAATCCAGACACTACTGTGAATGCCAAGAAGTGCATACTGACAGGAATCTGATAAAGCTGGATCCTGACAAGCCCTGCCAGTGCCTAACAAATACAAAGGTGGGTGTTCTCAGCCAACCATTGGACTGAGCATAAGGTCCCCAGTGGGATATCAATGGAGGAGTTAGAGATAGGACTGGAGGAGCTGAAGTGGTTTGCAACATTATATAAAGAAGGATAATATCAACCAACCAGACCCACTAGAGCTCCCAGGGACTAAACCAAAAACCAAGAAGTACATATTGAGGGTCCCAGAGCTCAAGCTGCATATGTAGCAGAGTATGACCTTGTGGGACATCAATGGGAGTAGAGGCCCTTGGTCCTGTGAAGGCTCAATTTCCAAGGGTAGGGGAATTCAAGGGTGGAGAGTTGTAAATGGAAGGGTTGGGAGGGAACACCCTCATAGAAGCAGGAGAGGAGGCATTGGAACGAAGTTTTTGGGAGGGGGGAACTGGGAAAGGGCATAACATTTGAAATGTAAATAAAGAAAATATCCATTTTTTTTTTTAAATACCACTCAATATATTGAACCATCACTGCATACCTGTCTTGGAACTGTTTACTTCTTTGGTTATGTAAAGTTTCCACAATCTGTAACTCTAGGGAGGATGTTTTAATCACTGGAAATTTATATACATGAATGAGATGAGAAAATTAGAAAATAATTTTATTAAAATTGTCTTAAAGCTTAGAATAATTCATAATAAGCAACAACAAAGGAAGAAACTAAAGAATATATGGAAGATTACAAGTTTCCCCAAGCTCCTTTACCAGCAGCTAAGTAATATTGTAATGGCTGTTAACTGATCAGAATGTACAAATTAACCTCAGTTCATGAAAAAAAAAATATAGACGTTTCTACAAGAAATAGAAGCAACCCTAAAATTTATAAGGAAGCACAGAAGAATCCAGATAAGTAAACAATGACTAGGAAAGGCAGTGCAAAAGGCATGGGTATGCATGCATTTCAATTATGCTGCATAGCTAACAGAGAAACTATTGTGGGAAAACAGCAAACTCCACCACTACCATAAACAACAATAACAATAAAAACAAAAACAAAAGTTTATTACCAGAATAGCACTGAAGTTACATAATATTGAATAAAGTCATCTGATTGTCAAAAAAAAAAAAAGACACTGAATTAAGAGTTAAACTATATCATTGAGAGCTAAAAGAATAATGAAGGAGGAGAAAATGGGAAGGAGACAGGGAGAGAGAGTGAGAAGGAGAAGGAGAAGGAGAAGGAGAAGGAGAAGGAGAAGGAGAAGGAGAAGGAGAAGGAGGATTAAGAGGGGGAGGAGGATGGATAACAAGAGGAGGAGGAGGAAGACGAGTTGCCAATAAATATATAGGAAAATGTTCAAAATCCTCATCTATCAGGTAAATGTAAATCCACAGGGCATTGCAATTCCCTTTTATGCCAGTAAGAAAGGTTACTGTTTTGATATGTTTTACTGCTATCTCTTAGTAGCCTGTGTTTGTTTGTTTGTTTGTTTGCTTCTTTGTTTTGGTTTTTCAAGGCAGGATTTCTCTGTATAGCCCTGACTGTCCTGGATCTCACTTTGTAGAACAGGCTGGTCTTGAACTCAGAAATCCACCTGCCTCTGCCTCCTGAGTGCCTGGATGAAAGGCATGCGCCACCATTCCCAGCTAGAAAGAACTGCAAGGAAGAAAGGGAAGGGAAACTGTAGTCAGGATGGATTGTATGAATAGAGAGTCAAGCTTCAATAAAAACAGAGAGGTGGGAAGAAGAGCTGCCATCATGAAAATAAAACAATAAATTCAGTCAATGCTGGTGGAGCTTTCAAGCTCCCTACCTTGGATAGACAGAAATTTTGCACATGGATTCAGTTTTCACAGAAAGATAACATTAGTCTGCACTGTTGACATGGAAATAAGAAAACAGTATATGAGCCATAGTTGAATCCATAAGATGATCAATACCATATGATTGTCATAGTATGTGTGTATACTATAAAACAAAACAAATATTTAATAATAAAATGTATTTTCTTATGATTCAAAATCTGAGGTGGTCAGACACTTAACACTGAGTTAATGTGAAAAAGTTTTAATGGAGGAAATTTACCAAAGTAAATGGCACATGCAAATATTTTTAAAACATTTTTCAATGTTTGAACACATGTTATCATTCATTACTGTGTTCTGCTGAGACTGCAGATATCATCCACCCGTGGCTCTTCCTCTACTTGCTTGGCTAACAGCTGTGTCTATTAACAAGCATACATCATGTGAATTACAGCAAATCAAATAATTGATGTTCAATTAGATGACATTCCTTCCAAGCTTACTTTACAGTGATTGTGCCTTTTAAATCTAAATAGCCCACAGTATCAACTCAAATGTGCCTTTAACACAATTAATTACATTTACTTTACATGTTTATGCTAGATTAAATGTTTAGTACAATAAAATGAGTTGAAAACTACTCTAATAAAGATAAAAACTTCATAAATAATGTACAATTTAGAGTCATTTTTAAATAATCATAAAATGCAAAGCAAAATCATGTTCATTTTTAAGTGTTTAAAGCTAAATTTATTAAATTATGCTAAATTTCTCTTTTAAAAAAGATCCTAATAGTATGTTAAATTATGTTTGTGTAATAAGTCATTTGGTTATTCTTTTTGTAATTTTAACAACAGAGGACAAATAGACCGAATAGTTACTCTACTCTGGGACATAAAACATAAAGCACTGTAACTCTTCCCAGTAGAGGTTGCTTTCTCCCATTACGTTAAAAAAAATCTTCTAAAAGAATCACCCCAGTTTTCTTTTAATTAATCTACTTAGTTTTTATATTTTCATTTAGAAAAATTCATTTCTAGAACTATGTATCACATAACACATGTAGTTTTGAAAATAATTCCTACAAATCACAAGTCTCGGTTGTCCTTCAAAAAGCGTGAGACTTTTTGTTTTCTTTATCCCAATAACTATAAAAATAGATTTCAGATTTGAAGACAATAGAAACGACCTTTCACGTTTAAATATATATTGCTTAATTTTATCTTTGTGCCTGTACATGAGTTACGTTCTTCTGGTTGGGTTACCTTGCCTGGCTTCAATGTGCCTCTCTGCGACTTAAGTGCCAGGGTGAGGAAATACCTAGGGGGCCCTCACCCTTGCTGAGAGAAAAGGGGTAAGGGGTGATGGGGGCAGTGAACAGGATTTTTAAAAAATAAAGTTAAGGGACATCTGGGTTCTTTCCAGTTTCTGGCTATTATGAATAAGGCTGCTATGAACATAGTGGAGCATGTGTCCTTGTTACCAGATGGAATATCTTCTGGATATATGCCAAGTAGAGGTATTGCAGGATCTTCTGGTAATACTATGCCCAATTTTCTGAGGAACCGCCAGACTGATTTCCAGAGTGGTTGAACCANGGAAGCTCACGGTCAGCTTTTAGATGGAACACAGGGTTCCCAAGGAAGAAGGAGCTAGAGAAAGTACCCAAGGAGCTAAAGGGGTCTTCAACCCTATAGGTGGAAGAATAACCATGAACTAACTAGTACCCCCTGGGCTCGTGTCTCTAGCTGCATATATAGAAGAGGATGGCCTAGTTGGCCATTAGTGGGAAGAGAGGCCCCTTGGTTATGCAGACTTTATATGCCCCAATACAGGGAAACGCCGGGGCCAGGGGGTGGGAGCGGGTGGGTAGGGTAGCAGGGCCGGGAGGGGGGAGGATATAGGGAACTTTCTGGATAACACTTGAAATGTAAATGAAGAAAATATCTAATAAAAGTTGAAAAAAAATAAATAAAGTTAAATAAAAAAGAAAGAAACGTGCACAGAGAGGATGAAAAAGAGGCAAAAATCGTTATATGACCATAGGTATTCAATAATTCCCTTATGGATTTAGAAATAAAACACAAGTTTTTATTTAAAAATAAATTAAAAAGACACAACACATTTTGCTAGTGTTAATTTAGTTTCATTGTATACCATGAGAATCATCAAATAAAAGAGCTGCTGATATTAAATACCTCATTTCCCAAAATGAATGTCACCGCTGACAACATAGATATCTCTAGAATGTGTTTGAATATGTATATGAGATACAGTTTAAAACATATTTGTAAATGATGTGCCCATCCTCAACACTGAAAAATGCCCAGATTATAAGACAGAATAAAATTAATATAAATTTGTATGTATCTATTAATTTTTAATTTTAAGACTTTATTCTAAATAGTTTGAATTATTAATTAAATATGGACATGTATAATCATAATAAATTAATAATATCAAAAATAAGGAACAATAAAACCTATAAATTGGATATTTAATAAACCTGATGTAGTATTATTTTATTGAATACAATTGACAATTTGTATTATACTCTGAATATAAGTTGCTTTTTCATTTATTCTAAGCATAGAACTGTATCACTACAATAACTAATAAGCTCACTAATCACAATTTGTGTTCTGATTCATTGTTCATGTGTAATTACATACAATCTGGTTAATACAAATTTTGGCTAATAAGTAAAACAACAAAAATTAAAGTGGTATTTAATCTTATTGAATATTAAAATATTCTGAGTTGCAGCAATTTATCATCTGATTGTACTGCGAAAACACCAGTAACACTTACTGTAATTTCTTTTTTGAATTGATTAATTTATTTATATCAAATGCTCTCACCTTCCCTGTCCCTTCTCACAGAGACCCTCCTCTCAACCCTGCTCCTCTCCTTAAAGAGGATGAGGTCCATATGTATATACCCCAACCCTGGCTCTTCAAGTCTCTGCCAGAATAGGTGCATCCTCTCTGGCAGAGTCCAGACAAGGTACCCCTGTTGGCGAATGGATACCACAGTCAGGCTACAGCTTTGCTACTCTGGTCCAGTTGTTGGGGGGCCCACATGGAGACTAAGCTGCAAGTATGGTGTGTCAGTCTTCCCTAGACTGGATCATTCTGCCAGGAGAATATTACTCCCATGTTTGGAGGTAACTTTTCTCATGCAGCTTCTCAAAACTTTATTCTCTCTTTCTGAACTTTATGTAGACAATAACTACTGAAAAAAATCTGAATTGTGACTGTAAGCCCTGGCTGAAGTCCCATCTGTCTGTACTTATGTCTGGGATTTCCGCAGTGTGAGATGTAGAATGGAGAAAACACTGGTTTCCTCCTCCAAAAGCGTAACTCACAAGCATAGTAAACACGGGCTGGCAGACCATGTGTAAATATGAACCTGAAACCCACATAGTGGAAGTTTGGATAGAGAGGGAATCATAGTGGTTGAATACCCAAGGTCTAAGACATACATGTGATGTCACATCAGAAGAAAGCAATACTTAAACTTGATCAAAATTCTCTCGAGGGGCATTACTAGTTATAAATCAAAGCAAAGAAATAGAAGTCTATTGAAAGTTCAAGACAAAGAGTAGCCAAAGAGTAGCCTGTCTTCTTAATTGAAATAATTTCTGAAACCAGGATCATTTGTTTACACTAAGCCTCCCTCTCTACAGGAAGATCCTCCTTCACTTTCTTTCCTCCCTGAGAGGGAGGGGCTTCCAGCAGGTACAGCTAAACTGCTTGGTCCTGTGGAATCTTGATGCCCCAAAGAAGGAGGATGCTGGAGGGGTGAGGTGGGAGTGGGAGGGTGGGTGGGTGAGCACACTCATAGAGGTGAAGTGAAGTGGGAGATTCATGTGGGAGGACCTGGAAGGGGGGCAATATTTGACATGTAAGAAATAAAATAATAAAATTTAAAAGAAGGAAAGAAAGGTATCTTGCAGCTAGACATAGCCTAAAAGAAAGAAAGAAAGAAAGAAAGAAAGAAAGAAAGAAAGAAAGAAAGAAAGAAAGAAAGAAAGAAAGAAATCAGTCATTCTAATTATTCATTAATCATAATAAAATTTTGTTTACAAGGTTTACCAAATTTATTGTTTTTCATAGCAGAGCAGGAAGATTTTGACAGAGTAAAGTTTATAAACACCACATTTAGGACATGGAAAGTGCATTTTAAAATTCTGTTACTCATGGCTCTGGAATACTATATGCATTGTCTTTGTGCTGATATGATGGGATAAATTCATAATTGAGGACAACAGATTTTATTTGAGATGGAAATTTAACCAGTTATTCTATAGAACTGTATTTATTTTGAGCATATGTAATTATATCTTACATTGTAAATGCTGTAAGAGTTGTAATTTCTTCTGAAAGAGACAGAAATAATTAGCAAATTTTATCTATAAATAAAGGAAGGATGAAAAAAATATTTTTTACACTTTTATAAACACTGTTTTTAAAACACTGTTAAAAAGTCTAATGAGAATTTTATGGTTAGCAGTTCAAACACATTGCATTCAGAATTGTCAAATCTATATATGAAATTTTATCCCAGAAGAAAAAGATATTTTAAGGTATAATACCCAAGAACATGGATTTTTTGTGTTTTTTGTTTTATTTTGTTTTGTTTTGTCTTTGTTTTTTTGTTGTTTGTTTGTTTGTTTGTTTTTGTTTTTGTTTTTTGAGACAGGGTTTCTGTGTGTAGCCCTGGCTGTCCTGGAACTCACTCTGTAGACAAGGCTGGCCTTAAACTCCGAAATCTGCCTGCCTCTGCCTTCCAAGTGCTGGGATTAAAGGTATGAGCCACCACGCCCGGCTGAACATGGATTTTTTTTTCCATTTTTTTATTAGATTTTTTTTTTTTTTTTTTTTTTTTTTTTTTTTTTTTTTTTTTTTTTTTTTTTTTTTTTTTTTTTGAGACAGGGATTCTCTGTTTAGCCCTGGCTGTTCTGGAACTCACTTTGTAGACCGGGCTGGCCTTGAACTCAGAAATCCACCTGTCTCTGCCTCCCAAGTGCTGGGATTAAAGGCCTGCCACCACCACCAAGCAGATATTTTCTTGATTTACATTTTAAATGCTATCCCGAAAGTCCCCTATACCCTCCCTCACACCTTGCCCTACTTTCCTACCCACCCACTCCCACTTCTTGGCCCTGGCATTCCCCTGTACTGGGGCATATAAAGTTTGCAAGACCAAGGGGCCTCTCTTCCCAATGATGGCCGACTAGGCCATCTTCTGCTATATTTGTAGCTAAAGACATGAGCTCTGGGGGTACTGGCTAGTTCATATTGTTGTTCAACCTATAGGGTTGCAGACCCCTTCAGCTCTTTGGGAACTTTCTCTAGCTCCTCCATTGGGAACCCTATGTTCCATCCAATAGCTGACTGTGAGCGTCCACTTCTGTGTTTGCCAGGCACTGGCATAGCCTCACACTAGACAGCTATATCAGGGCCCTTTCAGCAAAATCTTGCTGGTGTATGCAATATTCTCTGCATTTGGTGGTTGATTTTGGGATGGATTCCTGGCTGCTGCAGTCACTGGTTGATCCATCCTTTTGTCTCAGCTCCACATGTGATCTCTGAAACTCCTTCCATGAACATGCATTTTTTTTAAGGAAAAAAATGTGTTAAAGGACTTTTATGATAAAGTGTTTATTCACATTAATTGCTAGGGGCATTTCATATTAAAACACATTTAAAATTATTTAATTCCTTAATTAAAATTAAACATTTTTAGAGCACTATGTTAGCAAGTGCCATCAAGTGCCAGTATGTGATACAAATGCTGGTTATAGAAGAGACTTGTTTTATTACTTTCAAATTCTGATAAGAAGTTTCATATTACATCCATAGTGTCTAACTAGTTTATTTAAGAATAAACTAAATATTTAGTGGTTTAGTAACATTAAGATTGTGTATTTAGCTTCTATTTTTGAAGTCCTCAATGTCTCTTCTGGAAGGAGATAATTTTTCAATAATCTCTTTTTAGAAAATACAATTCTACAATTCTCTCTATCTTTTTATTTAACAAGAATCTACTTTAAATTGATAAACAGACTACATACTATAATGTTTTCATATCATCTTTCATTACATTGCACAGCAAAGGTTAAATCAAGATAAAAATATCTACTTCACTTATCTTCTCATAATAAAATTAACAAAAAAACTTTCTTCTTACTTCTTCAAAATACGACATATTATTGTTCTTTATGCCAGCTCTGATCATAATAGCATACAAGAAATTATTGTTTTTATTCAGCTATGACTTAGTGCTAATTGATTAACCTTTCCTCATCCTTCTTTTTTAAAATATATCCAACTCTCAGGTAATAACCTTTCTCTCAACTTTTCTTAAGCTGCTGATTAATTATAACTCTTTGTTAAATTAACATATAGAGTAATTTTATGAATTTATAAGAAACAGTTTCTTGGGGCCACTAATGATCTTGGTTATAGATTTCTACATGTGAAGAGAGACTAAAATCAAATAAAAAGTAATTGGTTAGCATCATGCAATTTTATGCCACTCTTCCATCAATAGACATGTATTGCCTGTCCAGTCATTATTATGAATCTCAGAATACATAGCTGGGAATTATTGGCTATTCCTTCTTTCCTTCAGTCCTATTAAAAACACCTTCCAGAACTATAAAATGTAGCCAGTATTGTGGAACTGCCCAAAGTAATAACAGTTTGATTTGTCCATGTTTCATAATTTGCATGTATGGGTTCTACAGCAATATAATCTTACACTCAAATACTTAGATCACCCAATAACATTGTATTGGTGTTAACTAAGCTATAATCATCAGCATAATCATTTTATTATACCTCGTAGCATGGTAAATAAAATTAGGTTCTCCAGGGTTTGATACATATATGTTTGGGACTTTAATATCCTGGTGATAGATATTTTCTTTTAATGCATATGAAGTTTCCTTCTTATCTCTTTGGACTTTGGTTAAAAATCTCTTTTGTAATAAGTTAGAATGGCTACCCAATGGTTGCATTATCATGTGAGGAATTTTTTTCATCCCATTTCTCTGAAGACTCTACACTTAATGATGAGGTGTGTTTCTTATAATCAACAAAAATATAAGCCATTTTTTAATTGGCTCTAGTATTTTGTTTTTCTTTTAGAGAATGCAAACTATTAATGTTTAGAGTCATTACTGAAGGTCGTGCATTAATTTCTGTCATTTTACTGATTTTTTTTTCTGTTTCCTTATATCATTTCAATCTGTTATTTATTATTTTTTTTGTTATGATTTCTTTGGTGTGTTTAGCATTCTGCTCATAAGATTCACTCAGTTGACCTGGAATTGTAGTCATGAATTCCTCAACTCTGTTTTACATTGTGGTAACACCATTTATCTGTTAATTTAAGTTGATATTTCTGCAGGATAAAATAGTGAGGGTTGACTGTGTATTCTTTCAGGATTTATTGTCAAAAGTTCTTCAATTAGAGATGTAACATTATGCTGGAATTTTGTCTGACTTAATCTTCTGTAGGTCTTGTCCAGAAAACCACAGTTCATATAAGCTTATCATCAGTACAACAGCATATCATGTCTAAAAGACAGTTTCCCATCCTCCTCACTCACCCTCACAGACTTTCTTTACCCAATTCCATCTAGTTTGTTCCTTAATCCTTGTGGGCAATGTCAGAAACCTAACAAAATTTTTAAATTTTAATACTAATTTTGGTAAAACTAAACAAATGAATTTGTGTTTTATTTGGAGTAATAGTAAATATGTGTAGTATTTTACTCCTAATTGCAATCTAACCTTACATGTTATATTTTCTTGGTCAATAAAGTCTCTTGTTAAATATGAATCATTTAGTTTGACTAATTAATAGTTCATCTGATATCTCTCAAAATTTTACCATAACAATTAGCTTGCAACACTAAAGTTTTGCATATTAATAACATGAAAATTTGTTGTGATCATTACATTCTAAAGTGAGCAATTTTTTGAGTGTATTAAAATTTGAAATATAAGGGTTGTTTTTGTCTTACTCGGCTATTGTCAAAGTATCTTTTCTTCTCTATAGAAAGGAAAATACCAGCAAATATTTCATTACTATAAAAAACTTTAAACAGGAGCAAAGAAAACTGAGGTAGCTTTTGAGCTGATAGAAATCAGATTACATCAAAGTCAAGTAGCTGTCAAAGAATATGGGTAAAATCAGGCGACAGTACATGACTTAAGCCAAGTATGATGGCTTTTACAGATATTCAAGTGACAGTTGTTCTCATCAGCACTGTACCTTGCATGCTGAAATACACCTGCCAGGCAAAAAGGACCCACTGCTGCTACATTGTCATGACATTTAATGGTTAACCCATCAATTTCTTATTGGATTTGAACCCTGTTTCACAGGAGAAGAGCTGAGAATAACACAGTGAAGGACCAGTAGTGAAAGTGGAACTTGAGTTTTCTAGAGTGGTCAATTATTGCAGGGGTCATTATGAGAAATTCAGATCTGGGACCATGTGGCAGGGTCATAGTCAGTAAGATAGACCAGGAGGAACTACTTGTAAGGGTACAGACTAGATTTAGCAGTGACCCTATTATTGTCAACATTCCAGTAATAATGGTGACAACCAAGGACAGACAGAGGCAGCTGTGATGCACAGCCAGATAAATACTCAGAGACATGCTATATATGCTGGAAGATTAGACCTCCTTCTGGAGTTCAGATTCTTTAGTAGATCCAAGATGATAAAAACTTAACAATGTATAGTGTGGGATTTTGGTCTCTGATTTAATGGTACTATGCTCTGAATCTTCTTTCTTAGAATCTTAGAGTAAGAACATAGGTAAGTTATTTTTATTATAAAGGAGCCTACAGGCAAGAGACATTGGAAATTTAAGGAGATTGAACTTCTTAAAGTGCTGTAAGTTTTAAAGGCTGTTAAACTTTTTGAAGTTGGAATGTAGAATGAGTTTTTGATAGAGAAATGGCTATCTATATCAGATATTTGGAATAAACAAGAAAGTGTCTTATTTTAATAATGAACTATAAGTGTGTCAAGGTTACAAGAAATAAATTATTTTAAGTTTAGGGTTTGTTTGTTTGTATTTATTTGTTTGATTATAATCAATTTGAAACAAGCTAGGATTATCTGAGAGGTAGAAATACAATTGACAAAATAACTTCATTTAGAACATTTACTAAATAAGGAAACATTCTAAATCTTTCTTTGGAGTGTCTAATATAAATATTTCAGGGTTTTACTGCTGTAAACAGACACCATATTCACAGCACCTTTTACGGAAACATTTACCTAGGGTTAGCTTACAGGTTCGGTGTTTCAATCCATTATCATCAAGGCAGGGAGCATGACAGTGTCCAGGCAGGTGTGGTGCAGAAGAAGCTGAGAATTCTACATCTTCATCTGAAGACAACTAGGAGAAGACTGGGTTTCAGGCAGCTAGGATGAGGGTATTAAAGCCCAGTTCTACAGTAACACACCTAATCCAACAAGGCCACACCTCCAAATAGTACCACTCTCTGAGTCTAGCATATACAATCCATCACACTCCATTCCCTGGTCCCCATATGCTTGTTCAAACATATGAGTCTATGGGGACCATACCTAAACATAATTTAATGAAAAATACATTTAGTCCAACTTCAAAAGTTCCTATAGTCTATAGCTGTCTCAACAATGTCCTCAGTTTAAAGCTTCTGAGATTTATCCAATCACTTAACTGCAAAGCAAGTAATCCCCAAAGCAAGACAGGAAACCAGCTGGGCAAGGTCTAAACTTTGTATCACCATGTGTGATGTCAAAGCATTCTTCAGATTTCCAACTCCTTTTTCATCTTTGTTGACTTCTTTCTCCTGGGCTGGTTCCATTTCCTGTTAGCAGCTTTCCTGCAGGTATCTATCTGATGGCTCTGGAAGATCGAATATGTTGGGGTCTCAAAGTCAACTTCAATGTTACAACTTTTCTTTTTCTAATGACTGAGATCCACACATGATCTTCTGTGTTTCTCCAAAGAGCTTGGGTCACATCTGCAGCTCTGCATTCTGTAGAACTCTAGGCTCTGGTTGACTCTACTTTGCTGCTGCTGCTGCTGCTGCTGCTGCTGCTGCTGCTGCTGCTGCTGCTGCTGTTCTTGGTGATAATCCTACAGTACTGGTATCTCCAATACACTGGGATCTTCTGCTGCAGCTTGGCTTCACCAATACATTCTCATAGGCTCTCTTCATGGTGCCAAGCCTCTACTTCTTTGCATGACCCCTTCAGTTCTGGACAATAAACTGCAACTGTGGCTGGTGCACCTTCACCAATGGCCTTCCATGGCCTCTCACAGTGCCAAACCTCAGCTGTTCTCCATGATCCCTTTGTGCTTTCAAAACCAATACTGAAACCTGGGTGACTCTGACAAATTGCCAAGTACTTCTAAGGCATGAGTTTCTGCCATGGACTGGACTCAGTCAGTCTCTCAACCTGCGGGGAACCAAGATTTTGGTGATCAGGTGGACAAGGAGTATGTGGGGTAACAAACAGACATGAACACCAGAGAGAGTGCTGTATCTGAATGCAATTTATCAAAGCGAACACCAGACTTATAATACAGAAGAAAAACAAGAAAGCTAGGTGATACATCAGCCAAGGTATATCAAGATGTATAATGGTTTTTTACACAAAACAGAGAAAATACAAACATAAACAGCTGGCAGGAGCCAGGCAGTGTTTACAACTGAGATAAGAACAGCCCTATCTAAAATCAGCTATTCACAGGAGCCA
>CACVCL010021496.1:0-60461 GCA_902729485.2 Mus minutoides
TGTGTGTGTGTGTGTGTGTGTGTGTGTGTGTATGTAGAGGTAGCATAGAATTCTAATCATCATCTACTCAGCAAATATACCCAAAAAGTGAATCTGAGATGTAAATTTCAAATATAATTTTTCCTTAATTATCATAATTTTTCTTATTGTGAGAGCATGCTAGTAGACTGAGGCTGAGCTTCGGCATACATGATTTTATACGTCATAGCATATCAACATAGCTACCCACTTTACATGGCACCCCTGCAGCATATGCTATCTATTCTGCTAATGGAGGAAAATCTCATGTTGAGCTGCTCAGATTATTATTATTATTATTACTATTATTATTAATTATTATTATTATTATTACTCTGATTTTTTAGTATGACCATGTACTACATAGATTAAAATACCTTTTAAAATAATTGTAATTTTATGGGTGTGTGTATATGTGTGTGCATGCATATACCCCATGTGAAATTATTTGCAGAAACAGAAAAATGTATTCCATAGAGATGGAGTTTCAGGTGGTTGTGAACTGACCTATGTAGGAGCTGGGATCCAAATTTGGGTCCTCTGGAAGAGCATAAAGTACTCTCTGAACCATCTGCCTAGCTCCCAAAGATCAATGAATGGCCTACAGTGGAAAAACTCTTTTATTTCAGTGTATTATTTAAGGATCAAATTATGCAAAGGAGAAAATCATGTCAGTTTCAGCATGAATTCACAAAGCTTCCTATATGTGTTCTAGGAGACTAGATATTTGTCATTATCTATTATTTTGAATTACTTTACTATCGAGGCATTAGCATTCTTATGTTAGTGTTTTCAAAGCAGCTTGAAGTTTATTGATTTTCTATATTTCTGGATGATTAATTTTATTCCAGAATCTAGTGAAAATTAATCTAAGTTGTATAGTGTAATGCCAACAGCTGGGTCTATAATGCAATCTCCTTTTGTTTGCTAGTTATTGCTGCTGAATAACCACAGAAGAAAATTACCACCATCAAAAGCATTGTGTAAAAATCCTGTAGCACACCACCCTATGCAATTCTTTCAGTGGAATTTGCTTCCTTCTATAGATCTTTGTAAGAGGTTGCCAACATCAGGACAGGAATCCCACTTTCTTCTGTATTCCCAGAATCCAGGGAAATAGTCCCCATAATGTAGAAACATTATAACAGTTTGTTAGCAGGTTACTAGATTCAGATAAACATGGGATCAGCTTATTTTTTGTCCTGGTTAATTTTTGTCAACTTACACAAGCTTGAGTCATTTGAGAAGAGGAAATCATAACCGATAGATGTTTTCTTAAGACTGGCCTAAAGGTAAGTCTATAAGGGTATTTTCTTCATAATTGATTTAACTGGGAGGACCCAGCCCAGTGTTGTGGTGCCAACCCTGGCAGGTAGCCTTGGGTTGTATAAGAAAGCAGGTTGAGCAAATAAGAAGAAGTGAAGAAAGCAGTAAGTAGCACTCCTCTGCGGACTCCTCCACAGGGTCTACTTCAGTCTGTACCTCTGGGTTCCTGCATTTAGTTCCTGCCCCAACTTCTTTTGATGATAGACTGTGATACAGAACTGTAGGCAAATAAACCTTTACTCCACAAGTCACTTTTCATCATTGTCTTTTATCAGTGATAGAAACCTTAACTAAAATGGTTTTGTTTCTTCCTATGGACGTTTCCAGATTCTTTGTAGTAAATCTTACGAACCAGGGTTTGTCCTTCTTGTACTTTTAGTCTGTTTTAATAAATGATTCAAGTAAGTTTTAAGACACGAGATACTGAGTACGTGTTTAACAGTTAAGAGACTTCATATATGTCAAATAAAGGTTAACAAATAGTATAAACGTATTACATAGAAGGACGTGATATTTACGCCGAAAGAATGTATGTTATGGCTAAACAGAAAGATGTTGACATTATTAGCCATGTCAATCATTCCAATATGCTATTTAAAGCAGAAAATCATCTCTAATGTCTTGGATAGTAAAAGTGTCTAATCACAAAGTCTGATAGAGAAATTAAAAACTATTAGCTTGAATCTATGAATGATTCAAGCCCTGGCTTCAGTCTATAAAACTTCTAAACAAACAAAAGTAACAATAAAACAGTAAAGTTCATTTCATTGGTTTCCTATACATACTGTTAGTTAATTGTGATAGTTTGTATATGTGCCACATGGAGGCGTGGCAGACAAATTTGTAAAGGCAAAATGTGACAAGAGCAAGAAAGGATTTGTGGCTCGTTTTGATCCATCATCTTCCCCTTGGAAAGATCAGATAATGAGAGCAAGATAAAGCAGAAGGGAGGGAGGGAGAGAGGCAAAGAAGAAGAAAGGTGTTAGAAGGAAGGAGTGAGAGAGGAGAGAAAGGGAAGGTAAAGAGGGAATGTGGGGAGGAAGAGGAAGAGAGAGAGATTGAGAAAGTACCCACCCAGTAGAGTACCCCTGTAAACTTGTTAATTTGACCCCTTGATGGTAGTTCCTAGCAGAACTAGTCAGTCTAGGTTGTATATAGCAAGAAAATGAGGAATTTATTGGTTTATGGGATATGGCTCATTAGAAAGTGTGAGGCCATCAATATAATTACCAAGGAATCAAAGGGAGTTATTTCACACCAAAACAGCTTCTTTAGAGAAGTACTGCCCTACATCCATCACTTCTAGACTTCAAACAATGCATCTGAACCACCCACATCTTTGTGTTACAAAGAAGGACTTGAGATGTTGGGCAATGAATATCTGTATCTCACCTTTATTGTTACTGGCATCATTCGAATCATTACTGAGGTTTAATAGCCAGTAAGATCTCTGATTCCTCAGAGTCTTATTTTTCAGTCTGTTTCTTTATATTTAATCTTAGACCTAAAAATAATTTTAAATGACTATAAAACATTTTTATACGCAACACATGGATTTGGCTAAAAGTACGTTGGGGAATATTTTATGTGTATGAGTGTCTTACCCTTGTATATATCTGTGTAGTACATGCATGGAGTGCTAGCAGAGGCCAGTAGAAGGTATCAGATATCCTGGATCTATAATTATATAAGGTTGTTAGCTACCCTGTGGTTGTTAGGATCCAAAGCTGGTTCCTCTGCAAAAGCAGCAAGTATTAAGTTCAAAGTAAAAAGTCACCTTTCCATCCTGGAATTGAAAGTAAATTTAATATTTTCTTCATAATGGTATTCTATTATAAAAAGCGGTAATTCCCTTGTTTTATTTAAGCTGTCTAAATTTTCATAGTGAAGCTATACTTAAAGGAACTGTCTTGTGACATCCAGAATCCTTTGAGGAGTCTAGACAAGTAGGCTGTAGGAACTAGGGGGATTTAAAATGAATTACTGTATTTACACTAAGCATAATTTCTTTTATAAAAGTAATTTTATGTCCATTAGGACCAAGATGCAATCACAGAGCTCAAGCATAATCTCCTGATGAAAAGGTTTGCATTTGGGAGAGTAATCTGTCCTTAAGAATAACAACTGACAATAAAAGGAAAAGGAAAATAATAATAACTTAATTTTCTTCATAGCTTTGTGAATATTTTAATATATAGAAAACTATGAATGAGGCAATACAAAATAGTTTATACCTTTGAAGAGTTGAATTCTTTCGAAACTAAGAGTTTGTTTTCAGAAAAAAATCTCAGGGTGGAAATAACACTGCCCTTTACAGTAACCATAAGCACATGCCCATGTCCAGGAACAATGAAGTCCTCAGCTGAGGACAAATCTCAACCATAAGGTCTTTGCCCAGCAGGGGTGAGGCTCACAGTTAGATGCCCAGCACTGCCAAACACATTGTAAAAAATGCAGAAATAAACTGTTACATTAATCTGTGAAACCCAATTATAGAAGTCCTTGCTGTACCTCTTTCCCTACCTCAAATGTATAAATGCAGGAACCCCAGTTAGGATAAAGGTGAGAGATGTTGGGTGGTAGCTTTTAGGAAAGCTGATATTTGGGTCCTGTGGGCTTCACTGAGCACATGAAAGAGAGTAATATTAGTGATTATCTTGTGAGAGATACATTTTCAGTGAGAGAAGTAAAATAGCTATCAGATGTCATAATTTCCCAGGAGAGAGGCTTTCAGCAGATGTTTGCAGATTTGCATCTTGTCATCACATCTGTATTGCAACTTTTGCACCAGATCTCTCCTCATATTGCCAGTTCTTACAGTAGGGGATTCACAAAGCCTATGTAGAAGAATTATCTTCTTGTATATGCTTAATTAATTTTTCAATTTTACATTGTCAAATTCTAAGAGACTATAAAATAAGCCCATATAAAGTTTCTGTTGGTTTTATTAAGTTAATGGTAATGCTTTTCTTTTCTACTCATTTTAAGGTAATATGCTTTAGGTTCACTTCTTAATGGATTTTTAAATTTTTTAATAAATTTTTCATACTATATATTGAATATGGTTTTCTCTCCCCCAAATCCTCCCAGATCCTCCCCACTTCCCTCACTCCCAAATCTATATCTTTTCTCTGTCTGTCTGTCTTGTCTGTCTGTTGGTCTCTGTCTGTCTCTCCTTATTATATAAACTGACATCTTAAATAATAACTAATTAATAAGAATATAAAATTATACAAACCTTCTTATAAAGTGCTAAATATGTACTTCATGAATAGGCAGCTAACAACAACAAAAAAATGACCGTATAACACCAGTACAACTCACTTGCTTGTGTTTCTTGAAAGAAGAACATTGTAATAAGTTAGCCTTTGATTTTTAAAGTATTTATGTGCTTAAACTCAGCCTTTGGTCACTTGTCTGTGGTTGTTAAAATTAAGGTTTAGAATTTCCTTTCTGAATCTCCAAGAAAACAGTTATAAGATATATCTATAAACACAAGAAAGAACCAAATCAAAGAAAAGATATGATGAGTATATAATTTAGTTTATTACATTATAAGAAAAACAAACAAAGGAGGCATTGCTTCAGTGTGCTAATACATGGTTGACTTTCCTTTCTGCATAATAAAGAAATGTAACAATTGTAGTAAAGATCAAACCTGCAGATCTATACATGAGTTCTGGTAGGCAGACTACATATCACATAAGACTAGGGAGACAGGAAGAATCTTCCTAGGAGGCCACTCTGTCTCTGAACTTAACTATTTGTTATCAGACCATGACTTTCTCTCTGGGAAATTATTTCCCTGGTCAAAGAACTGATTATTCCCACATAATCAGTCTTTTAAATAAGGACAAATAGGGAGAAAAGAAGAAAGTAGAGAAATAGAGCCACATTATAAGAAAAGTCATGCAGGCAAGAAGGCATGGTGTGCAAAGAGCTGCTTAGACAGAGGCTTGGTGATCAGCTGCCACAATGCTAGTATCTTAATTATCTGCCAGTTTGCAGGGGTTAGGAGGGCTTAGACATATCTTTTCTTATATGCATTCAAATAACTGAGATGGCATTATTCCATCAGTTCAAAGCTAGTACATTCTATGGTTATTCAACCAAAAGGTTTAACAACTCTGTGTCACATCTATTTGGCCACTTAGATAATCACCTTCCTTCATGTCTGACATAGACTCTCACATATATCTGGTATGCTTATGACTATGGCTAATGCTAACAGACTCACTAAAATGTTAACAGCTGAGAAATGCAAAAATTCACTCTACAATATCATTTACTTTCTTAGGTGGAAGTAGACATATTAAGGGATTTGCCTGGAGCGCTGTTGGAAGAACATTGCCAAGCTAAGTTGCAGAAGCAGAATTCCTGATTGGAGAGGACAATGTCTAGGAAGACTATGGCCCCAAAATTACATGAATAAACCAAAACTCTGTTTAGGATCTGAGGCTACATGGCAAAACCTGACCATCTTCAAAGACGGAAGAATCTTGTTCTTATGAATTTTTCCTTCCTCTTCTTAGAATGGCTCTCACAACACTTTGCTTGATGGAGAAGGTACTGAGGCCATATGATCTTGTGAGTTCATGAGCAAGGAGAGGAAGAGAGATGAAGAGAGGCAGGAGGAAAGGGATATAAACATAGATGCATAGATTAAGGTAACATGCTCAGCTTTAATCAGTTGAGGGTCTGAATTCTAGCACCACCCTGACATCCTTTTGGGGGGAGATTCTTGACTTATTTGAAGTTCAACTTGATTTTTAGTAAAATAAGGGAGAGACAAGTAATGAATGGCTATATAATAGAATGAAAGCAAAGAATCAAATACCCCAGGGTTATAGAATTTGGAATTTAATTGGTAGCTGATCAATACATTTGGGTAATTTATTCTTTTCCTTTAGAGTTGTGGCATGCTCCTTCAGGCCTTTCCCTACTTCTTTCATTGGGTCCCTGTTCTCAGTCCAATGGTTGGCTGGCTGTGTGGGTGGGTGGCAGAGCATTCTCATAGAAGCAGTGGGGAAGGGAATGGGATAGTGGGTTTGTGGAAGGGAAACCAGGAAGGGGGATAACATTTGAAATGTAAATAAATAAAATAACCAATAAAAAAAGACAAAAAATAGAGTTGTGGCATGGCTTGTCTATCCATATATCTGCCCATTTATAGCATAGAACTGAACAACAATATGAACTAACCAGTACCCCCAGAGCTCATGTCTTTAGATGCATATGTAGCAGAAGATGGCCTAGTCAGCTGTCGTTGGGAAGAGAGGCCCCTTGGTCTTACAAATTTTATAAGCCCCAGTACAGGGGAACGCCAGGGCCAAGAAGTGGGAGTGGGCAGGTAGGGGAGCAGGGCGGGGGGAGGGTATAGGAAACTTTCGGGATAGCATTTAAAATGTAAATAAAGAAAATATCTAATAAAAAAACATTAAATAAATAAAAAATAGGAGAAACTTATTGAATATGGAAAATAACTGTACAGACTGAAATACCAAATATGATCAAATAAAATCTATTTGTATGCATTGCTTATCTAAAAAGTTATGCTTATTACAATTAGTATGAGTCAAATTTGAAAATATACGTTACTTTTGGGAATATAAGATTATGTTTCAAACCAAAAAGGAAATATTTTCATTGATTTTGTTTTGTATAAATCTCCAGACTATTGAGGAAATGAAATTTGCATGAGATCTCAAAAATGTAAAATATTTATAATTTAAAAGTAAACTTTTACCTAACACGTTCATTTTATATATATTATGGCATCCAGTTTTTTGTTTTGTTTTGTTTTGTTTTGTTTTGTTTTGTTTTGTTTTGCTTTGCTTTGCTTTGCTTTGTGGGTTTCATGGATGCCAACATGTGTGTTTCTGTATCTATATGCATTCCTTGTGTATTTTCTTTGAGTCCTTGTATTGTTTGGTTATTTTGTCCTATTTCAATTTGTTTGTTTATATTTTATCTTATTCTTTAGATGCCATTTATTTTCTAAGGCGAGACAAAAGGATTTGGGTCTAATTGGAAGAGGAAATTGAGGAGGAATTTGGGGGGATAGGGGAAAAGGAAACCACAATCAGAATATATTGTAACAAAAATCTACTTTTAATTAAAAAAATACATAAAACATATTTGTAGAGTTGTAAGAAAAACACTGTATGTATGTATTTCTGGGTTTCATTAAATGTCTTATCTCAATTAACAATGTATGGGTCAGCAAAATGCCTGAGGGATTAAAGATGACTGTTACAAACAAAGGGCATGAGTTCAGTCCTTGGGCCACACATGGTAGAGGGAAGCTGCTATTTCCAAGAAAGGGACAGATGTACCACTCATTTGAGTGTCTACACTCTGGAATATGATAGCTTTTCAGACCCCTTTGTTGAGTGGTAGGCATCACAAGAAGACCAGCCTAGAATATAAGAGACTTTTCATCTTTGGAATAGCAAAAACATAAAATCTTGTAAGGTGTTGGGCAAGGTTATATATTTTAAAAATCTGTTTATAGTTATAATACTTAGAAAAAGCTGTTCCTTCCAGATACATCCTTTTTTAAATAATAAAAAAATAATTGTGTTATTTGAGACGATGTTTCCTCTCTCACCCTTCCCCCACCCCTCTGATACCTATTTTATTTTCACTTCTGAGAAAGATTCGAACATCCTCCCATAGATCCTCCTTGTTATTTGACTGTTTTGGCTGTGTGGATTATAGCATGGTTATTCTGTTCTTTATGGTTAATATCCACTTATAAGTGAATACATACCATGCATGTCCTTTTTACTCAAGATGATATTTTCTAGTCATATCTACTTGCCTGCAAAATTCATGATGCCCTTGTTTTTAGTAGCTGAGTAGTATTTCATTGTGTAAATGAACCACATTTTTTAAACCTATTCTTCATTTCAGACACCTTGGTTGTTTCTAGTTTCTGGCTATTATGAATAAAGCTGCTATGGGATGGGGCAGGAGCAGGGGAGGGGATAGGAATCAGGTATAAGGAGAGCAGGGGAGAGATAATGGAAATTAGCTGGGCAGGTGGCTAGGATGTGCCAGAGACCTGGGAGGGTCAAGGCCCCAGGGTGTTATGGAGGCAACTCTAGCTGAGAGTCCTAGCAATGGGGGTTATGGATCCTGAAGTGGTCACTTCTTATAGTCAGGCAGGACTCCTAGTAGAAGGATAAGGACAGTAACCCACCCACAAAACCTTTGATTGAAAATGTGTTCTCCCTAGAAGATATGCAAGGACAGAGACAGAGATAATGGTCAACCAATGACTAGTCCAAATGAGACCCATCCCATGGCAATCCCTGAAACTGTTAATGATCCTCTATTATGCTTGCAGACAGGAGCCTAGCATAATTGTCCTTGAAAGGCTTTACCCAGAAGCCAATGGAAAGAGATGCTGAGACTCAGAGCCAAACATGAGATGGAGCTCAGGGAGTCTTAGGGAAGAATTGAGGAAAGGATTGAGGGACCTGAAGAGGACAGGAACTCTACAGGAAGACCAACGGAGTCAATTAACTTGGATTCTTGGGGAGCTCCTAGAGACTGAACCACCAACCAAAGGCTGCATCCCCACCCCCACTGATGCCTCCATTATATATATGTAGCAGATGTGCAGCTTGGTCTTCATGTGAGTTTCCCAACAACTGGAGAAGAGGCTGTACCTGAATGGATTGTCTGTTTTGGGATCCAGTTTCCTTAAATGGGCTGCCTTGTCTGACCTTAGTGGGAGAGGATGCACCTTGTCAAGCAGTGACTTGATGTGTGGGGATGGGTTGGTGGGGGTGATAACCAGAGTAGGGCTCCCTTTTCCTAGATGAGAAGTGGAGAGGGGAATGGGAGGGTAAAATACATGTGAGGAGGTACTAGGAGGAAAGGGAGGCTGATATTGGGATATAAAATGAATAAATAGATTCATTTTTTTAAAAAGACAATGTTTCTCTTGAAAGTTGGCTTTGTGGGCTAGAGAGGTGGCTCAGTTGGTAAGGTACTTACTGTATAAGTTTTAAGACTTGTATTTGGTTCCCAGCACCTACTAAGCTAGGCCTAGCAGTGCATACTTGTAATCACAATACTGGGGAGGCAGATATACAAAGATCCCCGAAGCTTGCTAGGCAGCCATATAACTGAATTGGTAATCTCCAGGTTCAATAAGATACATTATCTTAAAAACATGATAGAAGGCAGCAAGGTGATCTAGCAGATATAGGCCTACTGCCAAACATGAGGAAAACACACAAACCTGCATGTATGCACTCACATGCACAAACACTAAACAAAATTATACATTATAAAACAAAGAGCAATTGAGAAAGATACCCAGCATCAAGCATTACATGTATACACACACACACACACACACACACACACACACTTGCTCTTGGAATCACATTTTACAATCTATTTCCAATGATCTTTTATTCATTAACTGTTCTTCCTTGAGACTAGGATTAACTCTGGTATTGTGGCAAACTCCAACAACCCATATCATTGCTAGAAAGAGTATAGTTGCCGCACAGTGACAAATGACTTTCTATGTGACTTTAGTCCAGGTACACAGCTAGGTCCTTTGTTATTAACTATCAAATTGCTATTAAGTCAAGCAAGTATCAAATCACAGCACATTAAGTCTGTCTGTCCCTTAGTGAAAAAATTATTTTAGCAACAGAAAAACTGAAATCTACACTCTGAAAATGCATTTGTTTGCTTGAATGAGGTTCTTCCAATGAATTCTCTATTTTTAGACAGGCTTAGCTCCATGTTTTAGGGTTAATAGTAAGTGCACCTGTATCTAAAAACTATTTCAAAACAAAACAAAACAAAACAAAAGAAAAAACAAAACAAAACAAAACAAAAAAACTTTATCTAGATAGCAATCATATTTGGAGATTGGATTTTGCTTCCAGGTGTCATTTTCATAAAAATTAATATTGTACCAAGAAATAAGACATTTACAGAGGATGTGTTTATTTAGCCGTCCCCAAAGCACAAAACATAAGAGCCAGGAAATGGCATGAAATATCTACAGTTCTTTCCTCAAGAGCAAGTGTTGTAAATTCAACCATGCCCACTCTCTTGCCTCCATTTCTATGCTCATATAGACTACACTCCTGCCAGTCTGGCTATCTAGATTGCAGTTTCCAGAGGGGGGGGTGGGCAATATGAGGTCCCTTGTTGCCGAAGTGGGGATGGAAAAAATTGAAGAGCCAGATATCAGGAAAGACCTGCTAAGAAAGATCTGCTTCTGGGTGTGCTAATACATTTGCACTTGCCTGGTGGTGGTGGTGCACGCCTTTAATCCCAGCACTTGGGAGGCAGTGGCAGGCGGATTTCTGAGTTCGAGGCCAGCCTGGTCTACAGAGTGAGTTCCAGGACAGCAGGACAGCCAGGACTGCACAGAGAAACCCTGTATCAAACAACAACAACAACAACAACAACAACAACAACAACAACAACAACAACAGACATTTGCATGCACTCACACGCTCACAATAGCTGTGGATACATGCTCAAAACCTGCACAGGATCGTGCCATTAAATACTACAGCTTGGATGTCTGGATGGCAGGGGTGGGGCATCATGGGAACTTACTCCCAGTTAAGAAGATGATGGTTGCTTTGGGAAGGAGAATATTCTTTAGGGGTGTGACTTTTAATATTTGTCCTGGATCCAGTGGATGGCCCCATACCCAGGCACATACTGGCAAGCACTACATTGATTCAGATGGTTATAAAGAAACTAAAAAGGAAGAAAATATAAAATTTCCATAGAGACATGGAGGGGATATCTTGGGTTAAAAGGTGGCCGTGGTCTGCCCCAGGGCTCAGGCTGCTGGTGGAGGCGGGATGTGGGAGTTTTGACTGAGCTTCCTGGACACCAGCAGGCATCAGGCTGTGAAAAGCATCGGGACCTGGCTCTGGGGTTGGGGAGTGCAGTCTGAGGTCCCTCAGGTCTGCTGGAGTTGGCTCAGGGGACCCCGGACCTGTATGGAGGCCAGAGATGGCAGATTCTTGGGCACCCCAGAAGCTGCTGGATGCCACGAAAGAGCTGAAGCTGAGAAAAGAGTGAGGGCCGCTGGCTGGATCTAATTCTGGGCCAAAGGGGAAAACGGGAGTGCCAGCTGGGTCCTAAGGGAGATAGAGTCCTTGGCTTGGTGGAGACCATGGCTGGGAGCACTGAGAGGCTCTCTGCAAGAGACTAGGCAGCCAGCTCTTTAGAGGAAGGCCTGCTCCATTGCTCCCCATGGCAGATCCTGATGAGAAGAGACAGTCTACGGTTTTAAGGTATTTATTGTCATGGCAGAGAGTGGTAATCTCTTTCTCAACACCTTTTGCAGGGAGGAGCGTTTGATGTTTATAGCCACAAGCTTGAGGAAAAAAGAAGATATACGGAGATAAATTAAGGGATAAAAATCATTGAAATGATTTCTAATGATATTTTGCTATGCTATACTCATAAATCAGTGCCTTATCCAGTCATTACCAGTAAGGCTTCCTCAGGCAGCAGATGGAAATGGGTGCAGAACCACACATTATACAAAGAGAGTCCTAATTGGAGATCTCCATTGGGTCTTTTCCCATGTAGTTCAGGGATCACTGAGGAAGAAGGAAGGAAAGATTGTAGTTGTCAAAGGGGATGAGGGATACGAGGAACATTGTCCACTGCTGAATCAACTTAGCAGGGCTCATATAAGCTCAAAGACTACAGGCAAGCATAGGACTTTCAAGGTTCTGCACATGGTGCCTGGTGTATATGTTGTGGCTATTATAAGCGTGGGGTTTTCTCTGACTCTATTGTCTGCTTTTGGGACTCTTTCCCTTCTTTTGGAGAAAACTTGATATGAGGGCTTTTGCCAAAGTTTAAAATTATAAAACATTTGAAGATGAGGTCATCAGAATCCCAAACCACTTGTGGGACCTCTCTTAATATAGAAGCCCATACAATTTTGAAGGCTAAAATCTCAATAAATAGAACCAGATTCTATCTGTTTATAATACCATTGCTCCCTGTTAAATTAACATTGGTGATATTTTCAAAGTAAAATCAAAAGAAAACAAGAAGAAAAGTTCAAAATTTGACCTACCACCAAGGAATATGTCTTTTTATGTTTTGTTCTTCAAATCTGCCTCAGGTCAGGCTTGCCAAAATAGACACTGTCAGTTCACTAAACAGAAGTCTTTCTGACAATTCTCATAACTCTGAGAAATTTAAGCTGTCACCACCCAGGTTATCAGGGTTAATGTTTCTGCTTCAGGTCACAGCGTCCCAAGGCTTCTGCATTTTTCCATCCATGTACCACCTATACAGGTATCCACTCAAAATTCAAAATTGATTACATGTGAAGATGCCTGGGATAGCAATAAATGAATAGACTTTTGTGGACATTAGTCTGTTGCTTCCTATTATCCATCTTTGTGTATCGCAAACAATATTTTGGCTTTACTTAAAATCTTCTATTTTGAAAACTTAAATTGTACTAAAAGCAGAAAATATAGTTTACATGAATCTATCCCTAAACCTCAACAGCTATTTCCCTCAATTTTTGCATTCTTTATCACTGTGTGTTCTCCCTGGTTTCCTCATTTTAGGATGGAATACTTTCTACAAAATTTCAAATAACAAGGTATTAACTCATACCTATTTCAACAAACATTTAAAAATAAAACATGTAACAGAATATAAAGCATCATTGCCTCTACTTACACTAGTAATAAATAATTCCTTATTATCAGTTTATACTTAATCCATATTTGGGTTTCTAAGAATCCATTTCTGTGGTTTGCTTGAATGAGTATCCAAAAACAGTTTGCACATTGTATTCAGGTAGTATATGTCACTTGTTTAGTTTACATAGTAACAATGTACTACCTTTTCCTTATAAGTTTTGTCTTTTAATTACATTGACATATTGAAAAAACAATACAAACATCCTGTAAAGGTTGTCATGATTTTTACTACATCTACCGTGCTTTGTGGTTTAGCTGAGTCCCCATTCTCAACATGTCTTAGCAGTTTGACTTTGGATATATTTGATTCCAGCTCTTATTTTCGTATGATCTCAGAACTAGTACTGTAAGCATTATGGTATGTAACATCAGGAACACAAAAAACTTGGAGTAACTGTCATTAGTGGTTCTAAGAAATGAAGAAAATACCTAATAAAAATTGAAAAAAAAAAAAAAGAAAGAAAGAAACACCATTGATCATGTCCATTAGTTCATCCTGATCTCATTCTCTGAGGTTCCCATCAAATTTGAGTAACACTTTACTATATTCCCTGTGCCTTTAAACTATGCTACTGGTATCATTTATTTCACCTAAGCACACTTCTGTTACCCTCTAAGGTCTTCTAGTTAACGAGAAGCATCATTCCCACAAGTAGGACAAAGCACTTGTCCCTTACCTTCAGCCAATCACTTTAAGAGGAAGAAATGATTTTTAGCAATGTCAATGGCATTTGATCCTTTTTGTATTAATTCTCCAGTTCTTTCCCTTTCCCTTTGAGGTCCTCCTTTTGATTTTCATTATGAAATCATAATTTGTTTTAACAATTGCCTTTACGTTTGATATCTAATTACTTTGGCATTTCCCTTCTTCTTTAAGCTGGTTGTGGAGCCTTTCGAGGTGATGTAAGTACCTCTGTACTATCTCTGGATTTCAGTGCTAGGCTTTAGTGCTGCCCACTGTTGCTGCCTTACTAGTGTTTTAGATAGAAACACCTGTGCTTAAAAAAGTGACTTAAAGTGCTGAGGTCATTTCACTACCGTGTATCTTTTACTTTAACTGTGCTTCTCTTACCCTAGATCTTTGGGTTTTTTGTTTTGTTTTGTTGAGACAAGGTTTCTCTGTATAGCCCTAGTTGTCCTGGAACTCACTTTGTAGACCAGGCTAGCCTCGAACTCAGAAATCCGCCTGCCTCTGCCTCCCAAGTGCTGGGATTAAAGGCATGCGCCACCACTGCCCGGTGATCTTTGGTTTTTGAAACAAGATTTTGCACTATTATTCCTGCTACAGTGCCGGGAACATGGACAGCTCTCCTAATTTATCTCCTCAGGTGTTGGGGCTATAGGCTTGAGCCATCATGCTCAGTTTCCTATTCGTAATTATATATTACACACACACACACACACACACACACACACACACACACACACACCACCACCACCACCACCACCCCACACACACCCTGTACACTTTATATTTATAACACTGAGAAAAATGTAACTATATATAGTAGATTTTTCTACTATATTTCTATTAACTCCAAATTCAACCTTCATTTAAGATTAAACTTATTTTCATCTTTGACTCGCAACCTACAGCCTGCAGATTTCCCATGTAAGTCCAGTGTCCCCATACTCCTCTTCCTATAATGTTCTAGAAGAATATTCAGAGGAAGAGTCTTCAAACTCCATTCCTGAGTTTTCTCTAATGCTTTTCGATTTATTTTCCCTTGGGGGGGAGAATCTAAGTTTCTACCTAAATTTCTTTCATTTCAGTGTCAAAAGTGCATAGACATGGCAATTAACACATCAACATTTTCATTTCTAATTACTCGCATAGTACATTTGCATAATTCATTTTAATTACATCCACCAGCACTGAATGATTGTGACTCAGTTTGCATGTAATTTGTAGTGCAGGGACTATCTCCACAATTACTCAAGGCATTAAGACTAGCTGCTTCAGAATTGAGCCAAGTCTGGCTCCTCAGAAAAGGAATATCTCACAAAGCGAATTTGACTCTGTGGGAATTACATACTATTCTCTGTGACAGGTAGAGTCTCAGAATTACTTTCAGTCTATTAGAACAGCTACCAAAGAAAGACTCCAATGGTCCTGCCCTTGTCCCACTTGATTATTCTAGTCTCTTTCTCTGATGGTAATTGGCTTTTAAATTTAGTTTAGAACAAGTATAAATTAAAGGCGAGGTTCAGGATCACACAAAAGCACAACACCTCTGCACAGGAAGGATTATTCATCTAGAAAACAGGAGCATCCTGACCCTTAGGATCTGTGTACAATAAAGCAGAAAGTATGATCTCTTCTAGTCAGTCCATACAATATTTATTTTTGGAGCTAAGGGAGAAATTGGCTCATGTGGATCATGGCTGCATAGCAGGACACATATGCAGTGAAATCTGCTTGTATAAAAACAGGAGGGAGTGTTTCTGTTATCTGCCACTCAGTGCTGTGTCCCCACTGTTCCTGTGCCACAAAAGCACTGCTATGGTAAAGCACTATGCAAGAGAACGTAGTGTTTAAATTATTTGAAATACAAGGAAGGTCCCAGAAGATGCCGTGACTAGAGGAAATGTAACATTTAGGAAGGCAGGGTTCATTATGCTATGACTATACATAGCATAATGACTGTTGTGACGGCCATAATTAGAAAGCTGCCCAAGACAGCCAGGTTGGTACTTGGAGCTATTTCCTCTCTCCATCAGTTTTACAGTTTCCAGATCAATTGATGTCTCCTACAATTATCATGGGTCCCTTTCCTGTTCCTGCTGTACACAGGAGATGCCTAGGTCCTGATAGATTAAATGGCATGTCCATTTTCATAGAACAAATAGGAAAGGGACCAGATACTGTTCTTCTTGATTAAACTCAATCATCTGTCATCATAATTTCTGTTGAGAGTGAAACATCTTAGTATTTTCAGACCCTCTATGATCTACAGGGCAAAAATATCACCCAAGTAAAATAGTTTCAAGAATAGTCTTAAAATGTACCTCAAATAGGTTATTTTTTTAAAAAATATAAAACAAATTACTATCCATTCTGAAAATAACCCTGCTGTATGGGTTGATACCATGTTTCTCCCATTTAGTTAAAATGGAACTCAGTTATATCCGGGTAAAAGATTCCTCTTCCACAGAACACCTTCTGGTGATCCCTCAGCTCAGCAAGTGGGAACTGGTGATTTTTCTCTGTTCTCATGTGCCCCACAGTACTCATCTTGAACTTCCTCAGGCAAGAGTTACTCAGGATATGAGGGATGGTAGATGATGGGTGGCTTATCAGACTGACTGCTGCCAGCTCCACAGACTTGCTTGTGAACTTAAAGACTCTTGGTTTAGATTTTCTTATATTAGTAAATGGAAATGCCACCTCCTTTGCTGTGTGGTGTGATGTGATGTTTAGACAAGCTGATACCTTGCATCTTTAGAGAAATGAGTGGTCTAATGCTGTCATTTTTGCTCATTGTTTTTGCTATCGTTTTATAGGAAAATAAAGGAAGGAAAACAGAGCAGAGAAGTATCTGAGGTTGAGCCTATAAGTCCCTTAGGGAATATATATTCACTCTAATTACGAAAGAATAAACACTTAGTAATTATACAATTCAAGCTGTGCAGTTGGTGTTTGTACATGTCATATTCCATTCAACTCTCTATGTGGTTCCAGGGTGCTCTGATTGCCTGTCAAGGTATAAATTCAAGATTTATGACAACAGATGCACAGTAATTTATTACAATCTATGGAAGATACTTAATAATTATCTAAAACTATTATATCCATTTGTATTGAAAACATGGAAAATTATGTTTCAAAGTCATAGTTTCTATATATCTATCACTTGAAAGAAAAATTTTGTGTTTATTGGGTACTAAGTTGCTTTTCTCAAATTCTTAGTGAAAAAGCTAGCCACATAGGTCCTTCATCCCTAGAATGGATAAATGTTTAAACCATGGGTAACACTAGGATTTAGTTAATGCTAACAAACACTAACTGAGTAGATACTACAGACCTGTTCTGTCATTGTGTTATAGTAATAAATACATATAGGATTTTGGGGGGAATTATCTTTTGTATGGAATTACATTGAGAAATTAAAATGGAATCTTAGAGATTCCTGTACAGGTTCTATACAAGAATTCCAGCTTCTGTCTTCATGGTGGACATCTTCTGACTGTAGTCTTACTCTTGATGTTTTTTTCTCCTTTATTCATTTTATATGAGAGCAATTCTTGACACATGTACTAGGAACCAGTACAGTCTTTCAACCCTGAAATACCTGGTATGGCTTTGGGGACTAAGAGTGAAGAAGAGCTCACAAATTTGGTATGTTAAAACACATAGAGACAATAAATTGCTAGGTAAAAAGAATAGAGCAATAGAAAAAAGCATTTCGAATAGAGATAAAAACCAAACCAAACACTGTTCCCTGATCATAGGATAATTACTGCTTATATCCTATCTTGGATACACACACACATACACACACACACACACACACACACACACACACACACGTACATATGTACACGCACATACACATATTACAGAAAACAGCGGCATAAGTAAAGTTTAAGAACAAGTGACTCGGTTGTTCCCAGACTCAACTCAATTGTATCTACAACACAGTTCCTGTAAGGCAGGCTCAGGGATCATTGCAGAAGAAGAAGGGGTAGAAATAGTGTAAACTTCAGAGGAATAGAAAATTTGCTGTGTAAATTTGTCTCCTAGAAAATCAGTGGAATTATACCCATGAAGTCTCATGAACATGGCTGCCTAAACAAGTCCTGAACAAGGATTATACTAATAGACATGCTAACATGAAAAAAGGGAAATCTTATTGGGCTTCAAACCTAGACAATTAACTATAGGCAACTAAGGGATGCTGACAGTAGAGGAGAAATAGTCTTTTTCAGGAAAGAGTCCCCATATTGGTTAATCAATACCAATAGGTAGGTCTTAAAATTATATATATATATATATATATATATATATATATATATATATATATATATATATATATATATATCTTTATATGGTCAGAGCATATAAATAATATATGAATTCATATATTTAAACGCCCATCACATCCCACGCATACATGCATAGAGATACACAGGAGCAAGGAGGAGAGGGAGAGAGAGAGAGAGAGAGAGAGAGAGAGAGAGAGAGAGAGAGAGGATAAAGTCCATGGTCCATGAATTTGAGAGAGAGTGAAGGGTCAGCAGAAAGGAAAAGGAGGAGGGAAATGGTATAATTATATTTTAATGAAAAATAAAATTTCTTAAAAATATAAGTATTTATTACATAATTCTAATAATAGGCTCTGTAGACACTTGTGTGGTAAATAAAAATTGCTTTTTTCACACCTATGTGCCTGAAAAATATCACCATCTTTAGGAATTAGTAGAGACTGTCTCACATATCACTGTTAAAAATAGTTGTATTGGGGTTGCAGAGGTGGCTTAGCAATAAAGTGTGCTAGCTGTTCTTGTGGTCCTCACTGGGTGGCCCACCGCCACCTGTAACTGAAGTTTTAGGTGATCTGATTCACTCTTTATTCCTCCATAAACACCTTCACATGTGTGGTGCTCATACATGCCCTCAGCACACACACATACATATAGAAAACTAAGTAATCTAAAAGTATAATATTCTGGATAAAAATATCACAATTTCTGCTAAGAATTTTTTATCTGTTTACACACTGTAACAACTTAGTCCTACTAAATGATTTTTATTTGTGATGTTTGGACAAATGGAAAGAGATATGCTGTTATAAATATTTATATCAGTATCTGTGAAAGAAACCATATGACACATAAAAATGTATATATAATAATCACTGGTTTGAAACTACCACATATCTATTAGGTAAGTCATTATTGAGCCACTAGGACTTTTAGTCTTTGACCTTTGTTTAGTTATGTGTCAAAATATATTGCAAATAAAAATTTAGAAAACATATATTGAATAATTCTGATTAGAAAATATATGCACAAGTATAAAACTAAAGAGATTTTTGTCCAATATGTTTATAGTGGCAATAGTTGTTATTATCTTTGTCTTTTGATTTTCTGTGGTTCTTCATATCCTAAGTGTTCTTTGGTATTGCATTTATTTTATAAAGTTGTGGAAAAAATAAGCCTACTTCAAAATTCACCATTGTTCTAGCATTGAATCACAGCTTAGAACTAAAAAATACCTACCTCCTCAGTGGATGCTTAGATGCTTGTCAAAAATATTTCTTAATTACATATTTTCAACCGTGACACTCCTGTCTAGATATGTGTTGACTTCCTGTGGTGGTTTAAATGAGAATAGATCCTCATAGGCTTGTATATACAAATACTTGTTTCCCACTTAGTGGAACTATTTGGAAAGGATTAGTACTTATGGCCTTATAGAAGGTGGTGTGTCATAGACTATGGGCGTTGAAGTTTCAAGAGCCTATGTCACCCCTGGTTATCCATCTTTCTCTACTTGTAGTTGTGTCTCAAGATATGAATTAGCCCACTGCTCCAGTGACATTCTGCTCCCATACTCGGATAGTTCTAACCTTCTGACCTATAAGTCCCAGGTAAACTCTTTCTTCTATAAGTTTCATTGGTCATGGTATCTTATCAGTTCATTAGAAAAGTAGCCAAGACTCTTCCCTAACTTCCTGGATTTTTTGTCTCAGTTTTCCCAGTACCTTTATTTAATGGGAATTATAATTCCTCTATTTCAAATACTACTCATAAAACTTCTCATTGAGTTATAGTGTATTTCCTGCCACAAAGGAATTTGCCCCTTTGACAAAGGAATTAGACCAAGACATGGCTTGTTGTTATGGTGGGATCCATCAGAGCCCTTTGGTGATTAAGAAGTTAGGATTATTATTCTCTCTGTCATCATTAATCACCTATAGCTCTTCTAGGGGTGAACCTTTATGAAAATCTCATTATGAGATGGAGAATCAGGCATTTCCAGGGATGAGCCCCTTGAAATAGGTTAGCCAATCATCCCAACAGCTGTAAACTTTTAATAGAAATAGCAAATGAGCTCAGAGGATGTATTTATTCATATATATATATGTGTGTGTGTGTGTGTGTGTGTGTGTGTGTGTGTGTGTAACTTCATAATTAAATAATAAGGGCACAAATTTGAACAGTGGGAGGGGCATGAGAAGGATTGCAGAGATGAGAGAGAGGTGGAGGAATGATGAAAATAGAGCATTTGTTTATGAAATTCTCAAAAATATATAAAAATGTAAAAAGAATTAAATATATGGCTACACACAATGTGTATTTCTCAGTTTGGATTCACATGGTCTGAGCTCTGAGAAGGCATGTTGGTAGCAAGCTGATTCAAGATTAAGATCAGGAATTAGTATGGTTGAGAAATTAAGGAAGGACCATCTGCTCCTAATAGTACCTTGTAATCCTCACATCTACCTATTTACAAAGCTAATGCCAATGAGAAGACTTAATTATGTGGGTCTTAAATTTTTCTTTTACTTTAAGTATGACCAGGCCATATTTCTTTTATTTATTAACATGGGTCTTAAATCAAAGTTTCTGCCAAAGGTTGGCACATTTGGATTACCTCTTAATATCTGGATGAATCATTCTCCATTCAGTTTATGTTAATGAGATGTTCATGAAAAATCATCAAATCCATCTTCAGTAAGTTTCTCTTCATCTTGCAATGAGCTAGAAGGCTCCATCTTATCTAAATGTACTTTAAAAAGCACACTCTATTAAGTATCTCTGTTAACTATCATTGAATTCAAATTTGTAACCAGTGTTCTTAACTTGTAGTCAAGGTCATTTATATTTATAGTTCCATCCTTCCTATACACCTTGATCCAATCTGTACCCTTAATGAGGATGTACTTTTTTACCATGCAAATCATTGTATTTGATTATTGCTCTCAAATGGAAGACAATCAGCACTATTAATGCTCTGTGTTTGACACCTGCTCATAATCTACATGGTTTCCATTCTGGGAATTCACTGCCAAGCCAAAAGTTATAAGATGCAAGGTCAGCTTTTTCTTGAAATAGGCAAGATGGGTCAACACAATAATTAATTTCTCTCAGGGAAATCACCCTAAAGCTACTGTAGACTGGTAATAGTCTTCAGACTGATTAAAAAAGGGATTTTCACATCATAATTAAATTGCCAATCACATGGGAATTAAACCTGTACAAAGATAAAAATTTGTAAGAAGGATTTAGACTTTTTCTAGAGTATAGATGTTGAAACTTGTTATCCTGAAGATTTGTGATTTAAAATAAAGTAAGAAACAGAAAAAGAGAATGAAGGTTGGAGAGACAAGAGTCTGGTGTGATCAAAAGTAAAAAGAAAGTGCTAATTGGGTTTTTGGAAAAATCATCAAGGCAAAAGGCAAGGAATACATGATGATAAGTATGAAGATTTCTAGGTATGCTTATTAAGTAGTAAAAACTCCTTTGTATTTCTGGCATAGAGAAGAAGTAAGATGTGATCAGTAAGGAAAATACTGGATAACACAGAATGACATCTAACTAAATCTCAGCTGGAAGAAATAGAATACTCAAAGACATAAGACAAATGTGACCCTGTGTTGTAGGACATAAAATTTACTCCCTTCTTTGTACTCAGAATCCAGACTTAGTGGAACTGGTAAAGAAATGATCAAAAGCTCAGAATCCAGGGCATCACAAAGCTAGAAGCATAATAAAATAGCTTGGGCTTAGAACATAATCATATTGCATTATTTTAGTTGCATAAAATATGGTAAAAATTTCCGTATGTACAGTATATATTCTATGCCTGTGAGCATTTTGTATTACTACTCGTTACATGAATGGAACAACTCTATTTTAAAACAGCAGAGATGATGTGAAAGGAAATTGATCCTTGGTGTCAGTGGGGGATTCCTGCTGGCACTCTGCTTTGCTGGTCAGAAAATCATATTCAGAAAAGTAGTGTAATGTTATCGAGAACACCTTGTAGGTGGAGAAAGCAGAGGGACTTAGAAATAGTTATGTGTTGTGATATGGGGTGGAAGGCTAATGCTGGCACTAAGGAACACTTCATCACACCCTATAAACACCTAACCTTCTTCCCAAAGAAGATAAGTGAATGGGTTGGCTGGCCCCATTGTGCTCCATCTGTGCAATGCACTCATTCCTTCTGAGATTATTGATTGGATGAGCATAATTGAGGTGGCACAGAAGGTTGTATTTTGCTGCTCAAATATTCTCTGTGTTCCAATCCAGCATGGCTTTAATAGCGACTAAAGTTGGTGTTTTTCATGCAGGTGAATGTTCTTAGAGCTTTCCTACAATTCATACTCATTTCTACTTTATGGTCAGTTTATATTTCTTGTCACTATGCTCTTCCACAGCACTATCCACACACACACAAATATGCCTGTGACCCTGGGCTCTTTTTTTGATCCCTAGATAGTAGGATGAATTGTGTGTAGTGATTTTCTTCCTATAAAACAAGTTACATGGTTTATTCTCAATGAAAAGAAGTCCTGTAAAAAAATAATTCACAATGACATATTTATAGATGTAGCTTTAAAAAAAAAAATCCCCATGGCTGGAAAGTATAAAACATACACATTAAAAAGAAAGGATTTTATTAATTTCTGTTTGGTATAAAAGAATAGCTATCTATGCTCATGAAAGTTCTTTCAAATTCTACACTAAATTTAGCTGTGGAGGTCTGAATGAGAAATGCCCTCTATAGGCTTAGGCATTTTGCCTTGCTGGATGGGGTATGTCAATGGAGACACGTCACTTCTACTTTGTTTTCTCTGCTTTGTGTTTGTGTTAAAAGATATGAACAAGCCTGGCATGGTGGTGTACTCCTTTAATCCCAACACTCAGGAGGCAGAGGCAGGCAGATTTCTGAGTTCGAGGCCAGCCTGGTCTACAGAGTGAGTTCCAGGACAGCCAAGGCTACACAGAGAAATCCTGTCTCGAAAAACCAGAAAAAACAACAACAAAAAAACCAAACCAAAACAAAACAACAACAACAAAAATGAACAGGTAGTATGCCTGCTGCTTGCTGCTATTCATCTCTACCATGATGATCATCCCTAAAGAATTGTAAGACCAAATAAACTTCCTACTAGACATTACATTGATTATGCTGATTGATCACAGCAACACAAAAGCAACAAATAACAATAGCCTTGACCTCTTTCACATGAAATATATTCATTAACTATGTTTAAAAGTGTTAATTTGTCTAGCCTTAATGAGAGAAAAAAGCTCCCCCCTCTTTTACCAAATAAAATTGTCTTTGTTAGGGTCATTCTTTGTCATAAATTAGATTCTTGGAATTGAGATTTGAGTGGAAATCACTTTCCAGTTTCCAATTCAGATATCTAGTAATTGCAACACAATAGAACATGTGAAGGGATTTCAGCAGAAGGGGGATTCAGTCTTAGACTTAAGATGCTTCTGATTGGGGTTTGTTAATGGAGCACAGTAGATTGTGGGTTAGAATTTTCTTTTTTAATACATTCAAAATCATGTGTAATCATTGCATAGATTTCAAAGCTCATTTTAAATATCATTATACATTGAAATTATCTTTCATCAGTTTCAGCTTTTAGGTGAATACCTATGAGGAAAAAGGAGAGTTCCTTATCCTTGTGATGCTCTTTTATGACTCATAAAAACATTGTAAGTATCATAAGGAATCATCCAATTCAGTCACAGAGGCAGAGTGACTTGACTTAGAAACCTACTCCTGTAAATTCCAATGCCACTGCAGCTGGAAGATTAGAGCCCAAGCACCTGGTTCTCTGAGATCTTTGCTTAATATCAATAGAAATATCTTTCATTTCCCGTTTAGATTGATTTTCTGTTATTTCACAAAGGATGAACTGTTACCTTACCCATTGGTGATACAAAATACCTGACAATGACTTAAGGAAGGAATAGTTTATTACAGATCACGGTTTGAAAGTACAGTCGTCCATCAAGGTGCAAAATGCATGATGGCAGAGGGGCTCAAGCAATAGAATCAGAAAAGGAGGCTCACACTTCAGTCAGGAAGCATGTAGAAATGAATGTGGGGCTTCACGGACTTCTTTCTTTTTATTCTTTTGATTCAGTCTGGGATTCCATCCATGTGAAGTTGTTGCCCATACCAGGACCTCCCTCATTTGCTATACCTCTAGAAATGTTCTCACATACACTCAGAAGTGTGTCTGCTATGTGATTCAAAACCCAGTCATGATGCTAGTAAAAATTAATTATTATACTTACCTAAAATTTTGAGCTAGGCCCATTGCCACCAAAATAAACTATAGCTGATCATTAAATTTCTTGCTTGTCTAGTGCTATGGGTGGAATTGTGCCTCCCGTGTCTAAAGTTATACACTGAAGTCCAACCCCTAATGTGACTACATATGGATGCTGAACACTCAAGAAAATAATTAAAATAAATGTATTATAAAGTTAGGGTCATGATCTAACAAAGTTAGTGTCCTTATAAGATGAGAAAGAGACTCAGAAAACTTTTTCATCATGTACACAGAGGAAAGGTGACACAAGGAACACAGCAAGGATGAGGCTGCCTGTACGCAGGAAGCTTGGCCTCATCAGAAACCAACATAAAACACGTACTGACCATATAGTCTTTAGAATAAAACTGAATTTTCCACTCTTATGTAAGCCATAGAGTATTTTTCTTTTGAGCTCTCTCATTGTAATACAAACAGTAAGTGTTCTCAGGGTAGGAATTGTACCTGTATTTCCTTGGGCATCCTCAACAATCAGGTCAGTAGAAGAGCTCCAAATGTTAGAATTACAAACTATTCATATATAAAGTGAAATTATACTATTATGTATGAAAAGGTTAAGTTGTGTACCTATATAAAAAATTCATGGTCAGTTCAATTGAGTGTTTGATATTTAATACTTGAAGAATTCTGCTTATTAGATTAATTTAATATTTTTAATTTTCAAAAATAATAGTGACCAGTATTATTTTCATTTTATTTTATATTATTTGTCTTCCCAGGAATTTTCTATACTTATATTGTTTCTGGCTACATATTCTAGCCACAAGAGTATAAGCAATAATCACTATTATAACTATGATGATGATTCTGGATGTTTAACACTATGAGAGACCTATGATATGCTCCTTGAGGCACCATCACATTTTATATCTATAACAATGTCTTGTGGTTATTGCTCAGTTTTGAAATTCTGAGAATTGAATTCAATGCTACATGCATAATAGATAAGAGCTTTACCAGTGAATTACAACCCCAGCCACCAAACCGTCTTTTCACTTAAGCGCCAATACCATTTACTTTTTTTTTCAACTTTTATTAGATATTTTCTTCATTTACATTTCAAGTGTTATCCAGAAAGTTCCCTATACCCTCCCCCCTCCTGGCCCTGCTCCCCCACCCATCTGCTCCCACCCCCTGGCCCCGGCGTTCCCCTGTATTGGGGCATATAAAGTCTGCATAACCAAGGGGCCTCTTTTCCCACTGATGGCCAACTAAGCCATCCTCTTCTATATATGCAGCTAGAGACACGAGCCCAGGGGGTACTAGTTAGTTCATGGTTCTTCTTCCACCTATAGGGTTGAGGAATTATAGAGATTACATCTATAATGTAAGCAGTAAAAGGCAGAGCTGGACAGTATCTAGACCCATGAGACTTGGTAAGTATAAATAGGACTCTACTCAATCATGGCCACTGTTATGACAAAGATGGAGGGGAATGGTAGGGAGACACCATAATGCTGGTGGAAGACACTGGGATGTAGTCAGAAGAGATGATGAATGGTGATGGTAGAAATGATAGTAATGCATGAAAAAACTGTGGAACTGAAAGGGAGAAACCAGAAGCCTGAATTAAGTACAGGAATAAAGCACAAGGATAACTACTATGTTCCATAATGGTTTGGACAAGTTGGGTGATAGAGTGGACAATCAAAGGACTTGCAGGGTTTACCTTGAATTTCTATGGAGGACAGTGCTCCAATGCCCTAGAAAGAGAAGGAGTAAGTGTAGGTGCAGAAAGGTTTCCTTGCAGCACTATATTTGCCACCTTGTCTATTCCCAGCTATCTGATGGCAGACTTTCATAACTCAGCAAAGGTCAGCTTTTCCACAAGTCACTCACTTAGGGATGTTCAATCTAGCCGGTGATGGACAAAAAAGGAACGAGCTCATACTAGTTTGCCTTTCTTAGCTGCCAATTAGTATAGGGGTTTCTGACAGGGATGTTTCCTCTAGTAGAGGAATTTGGAAAGGTCATACTAGAGAGTTCATCAGAGTCAGACCACAAAGGAGCCATTGAATCTGTCTGGCCCCAGTGTCACTGCCCAATGACAACTCTCTGTACTAGTAACTTTGGCTTTAATGTATACTTAAAAACATACAAAGTTGGAACTATGCTGTGTTTGCAGTATTTCCTTAGTATGTCCTTATGATACATTTTTATTACAGAAACATTTGACAGCTGGTATAGACTTTTAGCTTCTAGTGAAACTCAGTTCTCATAGGAACACACAGTATCCAAGTTTTCTTCCTAATTTTTAGTTTTTCAAGGCCTCTGGCTATATTGGGATCATATCTGCAATGATTTGCTCTGAAATAAAACCTAGGACTCACTTGGGTATTAGATATACTAGAGAGCTCTCTTTGTTTTATATAAATACACTATCTGATTCTAAAACAGAGTAAAGTCATAGGCAAAGACTAGCTTAACATATATTTCCAGAGAAAGTGGGGGAAATTACACAAAACTACCAACTTCTGTATTTAAATTGACTGCCCAGAATCTTGTTCTACCTGAACAAAGTCTTATTCAAAGTCTGAGTCCTCCTTGAAAGTAGGATGTATGTTCTGAAATTTTACAGTGCTGTTAAAGAGAAGAATAGAAAAGGAAAATATGCTTCCACCGTATGTGTGCCTGTACTGTACCATTTTCCACCTGAAATGTGCTATGCTAGGTAGTTTCACCGGGGATCCATCCCATAATCAGTCACTAAACTCAGACACTATTGCATAGGATAGCAAGTGTTTACTGAAGGGGCCCTGATATAGCTGTCTTGTACAGAAGTGGATACTCACAGTCATCTATATGATGGAACACAGGGCCCACAATGGAGAAGCTAGAGATAGAACCCCAGGATGTGAAGAGGTCTGCAACCCTAGAAGAGGAACAACAATATGATCTAACCAGAACCCCCAGAACTCGTGTCTCTAGCTCCATATGTAGCAGAAGATCTTTATATGCCCCAAAACAGGGGAACGCCAGGGCCAAGAAGTGGGAGTGGGTGGGCAGGGGACCAGGGCGGGGGGAGGGGGGAGGGAACTTTCCGGACAGCATTTGAAATGTAAATTAAGAAAATATCTAACAAAAAAAATTGAAAAAAAAAATAAGTAGAGAACAGAGTTCCAATTAAGGAACTATCTAGATGGAGCTGGACTGTAGGTATTTCTTGGGGTGGGGGACTGTATTAACTGTTAATTAATGCAGGAAGACCCAGCCCATTGTGGGAAGTAACATTCCCTAAGCATGAGGCTGAGACCTATAGAGGATAAATGAATGCAAGCATGCAGCATAGGCACATCCGATTCTCCCTGCTCTTTACTAGTGCAATATTACCAGGTGTCTCCAGCTACTCCTTCTTTTGGCTTCCTTGTCACAATGGAGTCTAATTTGGATATATGATCCAAAAAACCATTTCTCCTCTAAATAGTTATTGGTCAAGACATTTTATCACAGAAACAGAAATGAAACTAGAATGTATGCTGGCAGATTCCCAAAGAACCAAGGCTGGGAGGGGTAGTTGTCAAAAGGAAAAAGCACCTAGGTGAATGTGTTGTGGGACATTTTATAAAGAGTCAATAAGTTTGAGTATTAAAATAAATGGCATGATGCTTCAAAGAAGGGGAATTATAGGCCAATTCATTCATGTATCTCCCAACATCTAATATGAGCTGGTATCTGCGGATACATGCCTGGGCTGATGTGAAGATAAAATACACCTTACTTTGTTTTCAGGATTATAACAATATAAATTAGGGTGTGCTAAGTTCTATAGCGACACTTAGACAATATGATATGATGAATATAAAAAGCTACAGCTATTTACTTTAGACTGATATGAATCCTACTAATCCTGGACTACTGAGGAGGCAACTTGACTATAGCCTGTAACACAATTCCAAAGGGTCAAACAGCTGAACATTGCATTCCACATTATGCCAAGTTACGCTTGTAGTTCAATTTTCTTACTAAAGTGGATATGGCACACAATTGTGTATAAAACTAAGTATAAATGTGACTAATACATGTTAAAAGAGATTATATATTAACTAACTACCTAGTTAATATATATTTAAGGAATATAAATTTAGGTAATAAACATTAAATTTAAGAGACCTAGAAATTTTCAAATATTTTATTTCTATATTATTGGAACAATGTAAACAAACAATTCAACATTTTACATTCCTTCTAGCTCTCTATTAAGGTTAAGGGGTCATAGAATAAATTGTTGCTCAGCAACAACTTCCCTTTTGCAGTGTGCTATCTTGTATTAATATTTAAGTTCTTAATTATATTGGACTTACAGGAAGGCAGGTAATGAGAGCTGATATTATAGGTGTCATTTAGGAGGATAGAGAGTTGTCTTAGTGGTCAAGAGTATTTGTTGCTCTTGAAGAGGACCTATGTTTGTTTTCTAGAATCCATGATGCAGCTTATAGTTGGCTATAACTCTAGTTCCATGGGATCTGATATCCTGATTTGGTCTCTAGGCATTAGGTATACTTACATACATACATGCAAAACATTCATATGTATAAAATAAAAATAAATAAATTATAGTATAGAGATAAGTAAGTTAAATATAGAGATAAATAATTTAAATATATAGATAAGTTAATATTGAGACTAATAAAAAGTAAATTTAAAAATAATATAGAGATTCTCTTTATTTTAAGGTTTGTCATGAGCTTTAGGAAGTAAAGGCTGTAGTTAGTGTTGTCGTATCCCTTTTAATCAGTTCTGAAAAGTTTAACCTGTGTGATTATTCTAGAGACCATCATCTCTGCAAAATGTTGTGAACTTCCTTTTATTACTGGAACCTCTAAGGACCAGAAACATATTTGTCTTTACATCTTCTCTGCAGCCTAATTGCCAATGAGCATCAGGTAAAGAAAAAACCATCTCAGCTCCCTTATTTTTCCATTGAGAGCAATTTATCATTCAAGATACCCAGAAGGGAGGATACTTTGTGCCTTTCTAAAAGAAGATCATGGCCCGAGGCTCCTCTCTGGACATGTCTACAGAGATGTGAGCTCAATAACTTTATGTCATATGATAGAGAAAGACAGATAACTGAAATGATGACTTTGGCAACATGCTGACATGAGAAAACATAATCTTGTCAACACAATTCAAATTCTCAATATAATTCTGACACACTTACAAACAAAATCAAAAGAGAAGATAAACCCTGTTCATTAAAGGGTTAAAAAGTTATGCAGAGATTCTTGTAAAGGACTGAGACAAAGAAGGGATGTCTTCTGTGGAAAGGAAAGATAGCTAGGATTACCCACAACGGGCTACTCATAAGAGATAGAGGCTATGGAAACCATGTCATCCAGTGTATGGCCACACTGTTTTCTTTACTTACCTGGTACTAGAATCTCAAGCTAAAGAACAAAATCTTTAAAGATAATTCCAAAAGAAGAAGAAGAAGAAGAAGAAGAAGAAGAAGAAGAAGAAGAAGAAGAAGAAGAAGAAGAAGAAGAAGAAGAAGAAGAAGAAGAAGGAAGAAGGAAGAAGGAAGAAGAAGAAGAAGAAGAAGAAGAAGAAGAAGAAGAAGAAGAAGAAGAAGAAGAAGAAGAAGAAGAAGAAGAAGAAGAATCAAGAAGTAGTAGTAGTATATTGAATAAAAATAGATCCCCATAGGCTCATATATATACATTTGTGTGTGTGTGTGTGTGTGTGTGTGTGTGTGTGTGTGAAAGAGAAAGAAAGAGAGAGAGAGAGAGAGAGAGAGAGAAGAAAGAGAGAGAGAGAGAGAGAGAGAGAGAGAGAGAGAGAGAGAGTGTCACTGGGGTAGGTTTTAAAATTTCATGAGACCATACCAAGCCCACAGTCTCTATGCTTAGGATGTTGCTTTCAGTTTCTGTCTCAGTGCTTACATGCTTGCTGCCATTCTCCCTGCCATATTGATAATGGACTAATGGACTAAACCTCTGAAGCTGTAAACAAACCTCCAAATAAATGCTTTTATTTATAGTAGTTATCTTGGACATGACACCTCTTCACAGCAGTGGAGGAATTACCAAGACAATAACAAAGGAGGAACATTTTATAAATGAATGTCATGGATGTGCACAAGATTATATAGATCTTCTCTCTATAGAAATACCCAAAAAATAAAAAGCTCTCTTCTGGTTTTATAGTGAATGGTGGTGCTGTGATGGCTTAAATATGCTTGGCCAAGGGAGAGGCAGTATTTGGAGGTATGGTCTTGTTGGAGTTGGTGTGCCACTGTGGGAGTGGGCTTTAATACCCTTGTCCTAGATGCCCTGAAGAAAGTATTCTGCTAGCAGGCTTCAGATGAAGATGTAGAACTCTTAGCTTCTCCTGCACCATTCTTGCCTGGATGTTGGCATGTTCCCACCTTGATAATAATTCACTAAACTTCTAAATCTGTAAGCCAGCCCCAATTAAATGTTGTCCTTTGTGGGACTTGCCTCGGTCATGGTATCTGTTCACAACAAGGAAGCCCTAAAACAGGGGCCAAGAGAAAACACAATTACTATTAGTAAAATCTTACTGGCTTTTAAAAAAGAATCTATTTTATTACTTAGTGCAGGCATGGATATATGTGTATGCTCATTTGTGAGTATGTGTATGTGTGAGTATATGTGTATGAATGCACATACATGTGTATAGGAGTCCCCTGAAATGAGAAGAGGGCATTAGATATATTGAAATCTATGCAGATCTTATGTTTTCTCATTTCATTATCATAATATTCTGGAAAAGTAGGATAAGAAATAATCTCCCATTCTACAAAAAAAAAGGTGCAGAAAAAAGAATTAGTTTGCCTAGAGAGTAATAGCTATACCAGTGAGGAACCTGGAAGTCTGCCAGATAATAGTATTTCCCCCAATTCTCAACATCTCATATAACCACAGCTAGCCTCAAACATACTACCTAGATAACAGACAAAGCTGACCTGAACTCTCAGTTCTTCTGCCTCTACTTCCAAATGCTGGTAGTATAGATTTATGCCACCATGTCTGCTTTTAATCTGTCATTTATCTATATTTCAATTGATCAATCAATCTATCTATCCATCTGTTTTGTTGGTATGTGCATATATGAGTGTTTGATGTATATGCGTGCATATGTGGGTGTATATAGAGAACAGAGCAATGGGAAAGTGTCTTCTTCTAACCTTCTTCACCAATTCTTTTGAGGCAGTCTCTACTTGAGCCCAGAACTTGCATTCTTTGCTAGGTCATGAGACAGCAAACCTCACTGATCCCTTTTGTCTGTGTCTACTTGAGTGCTGATCACCCAGTCTGTCCTGCAGGTATTGGAATCATTTTTTGTTTTTTTGTTTGTTGTTGTTGTTGTTGAATGTCTTTTTAAAAATTTTTATTAGATATTTTCTTCATTTACATTTCAAATGCTATCCTAAAAGTCCCCTATACCCTCCCCCGGCCCTGCTCCCCTACCCACACACTCTCACTTCTTGGCCCTGGCGTTCCCCTGTACTGGGGCATATAAAATTTGCAAGACCAAGTGGCCTCTCTTCCCAATGATGGCCGACTAGGCCATCTTCTGCTACATATGCATCTAGCGACATGATCTCTGGGGGTACTGGTTAGTTCATATTGTTGTTCCACCTATAGGGTTGCTGACCCCTTCAGCTCCTTGGGTAGTTTCTCTAGCTCCTCCATTGGGAGCCCTATGTTCCATCCTATAGATGACTGTGAGCATCCACTTCTGTACTTGCTAGGCACTGGCATAGCCTCACAAGAGATAGTTATATTAGGGTCCTTTCAGCAAAATCTTGCTGGCATATGCAATAGTATCTGTGTTTTGTGGCTGATTATGGGAATCTTAACCTTGATCATTATACTTGTGAATCAAATATTCTTAACTGCTAAGTCATTAATGGCATTAAATTATAGCTTTTCTTTGTATGTGTTTTATCTTAAGTGTTCTTTTCCTTTTTCTTTGTTCTATTTCCTCATTAATCGTTCCCATCTCATTCAATTATTTGCTTGTTTTATGGATCTTTGACACAGAAACTAGAATAAACTAACTGATCCCAGGTACTGATCTCTTCTATTTGAGATGCTGTATTTTTCAAGAAGGCATCACAATGAACGCTCAAATTTTGGGGGAGTGCTTTAATTTCAATTGGAACTGCTATTAAGCTGTTCTCAAATGATCAGTTACTATTAAATTGCATTATAAAGTTCAGATGTATGAGCCACAGATCTTCATTTTTAACTACCTTTGTGGTTCTTGGGTATATTCCTGATCTGCTAAGAAAGAGCAGTTCACTCAGAGCACAAAAGTCAAACTTGTCTATCCTTGCTGGTCCAGGGCTTCACCTTTCCATATTAAGTTGTGATCTACGATGTACCTCTCTCTCCATGACAGAGATGTCTGTCCAGAACATCTCTCCATCCTTCTCCTTGAACACTTCTCTCTCTCTCTCTCTCTCTCTCTCTCTCTCTCTCTCTCTTGCATCAAGTGTGGCTTGCCCAACTGGAGCATCATTGTAGTTTTCTATAATTGATTTTCATCATAACAATTTAATTTTTGAACACCCAATCTGGCTTTCTTTTGTTTTTATTATTTTTAATGAAGCATTTTTATTAGATTTTTTCTTTATTTACATTTCAAATGCTATCCTAAAAGTTTCCTATAACCTCCCCCTGCCCTGCTTCCCTACCCACCCACTCCCACTTCTTGGCTCTGGCATTCCCCTGTACTGGGGCATATAAGGTTTGCAAAACTAAGGGGCCTCTCTTCCTAGTGATGACCAACTAGGCCATCTTCTAATACATATGCAGCTAGAGACACGAGTTCTGGGAGTACTGGTTAACTCATATTGTAGTTACACCTATAGGGTTGCAGACCCCTTCAGCTCCTTGGGTGCTTTCTCTAGCTTCTCATTTGGGGGCCCTGTGTTCCATCTTCTAGATGTCTGTGAGCATCCAACTTCGACATTTGCCAGGTACATGAATAGCCTCATATGAGACAGCTATACCAGGTTCCCTTCAGCGAAATCTTGATGGCATATGCAATAGTGTCTGGGTTTGGTGGCTGATTATGGGATGGATCCTCGGTGGGGTAGTCTCTGGATAGTCCATCCTTTCATCTTAGCTCCAAACTTTGTCTCTGTGACTCCTTTCATGGGTATTTTGTTCCCTATTCTAAAGAGGAATGAAGTATCCACACATTAGTCTTCCCTCTTCTTGATTTTCTTGTATTTTGCCAATTGTATCTTGGGTATTCTAATTTTATGGGCTAATATCCACTTATCAGTGAGTGCATTTTAATGACTTCTTTTGTGATTGGGTTACCTCACTAAGGATGATATCCTCCAGATACATCCATTTGCCCAGGAATTTCATAAATTCATTGTTTTAAATATCTAAGTAGTACTCCATTGTATAAATGTACCACATTTTCTGTATCCATTCCTTTGTTGAGGGACATCTGGGTTCTTTCCAGCTTCTGGCTATTATAAATAAGGCTGCTATGAACATTGTGGAGCATGTGTTACCAGTTGGAACAACTTCTGGGTATATTCCCAGGAGAGGTATTTCTGGATCTTCCAGTAGTACTATGTCCAGTTTTCTGAGGAACTTCCAGACTGATTTACAGAGTGATTGTACAAGCTTGCAATCAAACCAGCAATGGAGGAGTGTTCCTCTTTTACCACATCCTTGCCAGCATCTGCTGTCACCTGAATTTTTGAACTTAGCCATTCTGACTGGTGTGAGGTGAAATCTCAAGGATGTTTTGATTTGCATTTCCCTGATGATTAAGGATCTTGAACATTTTTTCAGGTACTTGTCAGCCATTCCATATTCCTCAGATGAGAATTCTTTGTTTACCTCTGTACCGTATTTTTTTAATGGGGTTATTTGAATTTCTTGAGTCCAGCTTCTTGAGCTCTTTGTATATATTGGATATTAGTCCCCTATCAGGTGTAGGATTGGTAAAAATCTTTTCCCAATCTGTTGGTGGCCTTTTCGTCTTCTTGACAGTGTCTTTTGCCTTACAGAGGCCTTGCAATTTGATGAGGTTTCATTTGTCAATTCTTGATCTTACTGCAAAAGCCAATGCTGTTCTGTTTAGGAAATTTTTCCCCTGTTCTCATATCTTTGAGGCTTTTCCCCACTTTCTCCTCTATTAATTTCAGTGTCTCTGGATGTATGTGGAGGTCTTTGATCCACTTAGACTTGAGCTTTGTACAAGGAGATAAGAATGGATTAATTCTCATTCTTCTATATGATAACTTCCAGTTGTGCCAGCACCATTTGTTGAAAATGTGGTCTTTTTTTTTTTTTTTTCCACTGGATGGTTTTAGCTACCTTGTCAAAGATCAAGTGACCATAGGTGTTTGGATTCATTTCTGGGTCTTCATTTCTGTTCTATTGATCTACCTGTCTGTCACTGTACCAGTACCATGCAGGGTTTTCTTTTCTGTCTTTCTTTCTTTCTTTTCTTTTTTTTTTTTTTTAAATCACAATTGCTCTGTTGTACAGCTTGAGATCAGGGATGCTGATTCTACCAGAGGTTCTTTTATTGTTGAGAATAGTTTTTGCTATCCTAGGTTTTTTTATTATTCCAGATGAATTTGCAAATTGTCCTTTCGAAATCATTGAAGAATTGAGTTGCAATTTTGATGGGGATTGCATTGAATCTATAGATTGCTTTGGCAGGATAGCCATTTTGACTATATTAATCCTGCCAATCCATGAGCATGGTAGATATTTCCATCTTCTGAGATCTTCTTTAATTTCTTTCTGGGAGACTTGAAGTTCTTATCATAAAGATCTTTCATTTCATTAGTTAGAGTTACAGCAAGGTATTTTATATTATTTGTGACTATTGTGAAGGGTGTTGTTTCCCTAATTTCTTTCTCAGTCCGTTTATCCTTTGTGTAGAGAAAGGTCGTTGATTTGTTTGAGTTAATTTTATATCCATCTACTGCACTGAAGCTGTTTATCAGGTTTACGAGTTCTCTGGTGTAATTTTGGGGGTCACTTATATAAACTATCATATCATCTCCTAATAGTGATATTTTTGACCTCTTCCTTTCCAATTTTTATCCCCTTGATCTCTTTTTGTTGTCTAATTGCTCTGGCTAGAACTTCAAGTACTATATTGAATAGGTAGGGAGAAAGTGGGCAGACTTGTCTAGTCCCTGCTTTTAGTGGGATTGCTTCCAGCATCTCTCCATTTAGTTTGATGTTGGCTACTGGTTTGCTGTAGATTGCTTTTATTATGTTTAGGTAAGGGCCTTGAATTCCTGATCTTTCCAAGACTTTTATCATGAAGAGTTGTTGGATTCTGTCTAATGTTTCTCAGCATCTAACAAGATGATCATGTGGTTTTTGTCTTTGAGTTTGTTTATATAGTGGATTAAGTTGATGGATTTCCATATATTAAACCATCCTTGCATCCCTGGAATGAAGCCTACTTGGTCATGATGGATGATTGTTTTGATGTGTTCTTGGACTTTGTTAGCGAGAAATTTATTGAGTATTTTTGCATTGATATTCATAAAGAAAATTGGTCTGAAGTTCTCTTTCTTTGTTGGAACTTTGTGTGCTTTAGGTATCAGAGTAATTGTGGCTTCATAGAATGAATTGGATAGAGTACCATCTGTTTCTATTTTGTGGAATAATTTGAAAAGTGTTGGAATTAGGTCTTCTTTGAAGGTCTGAGAGAACTCTGCACTAAACCCATCTGGTCCTGGGCTTTTTTTTTTTTTTTTTTTTTGGTTGGAAGACTATTGACTGCTTCTACTTCTTTAGGGGAAATGGGACTGTTTAGATCATTAATCTGATCCTGATTTAACTTTCGAACCTGGTATCTGTCTAGGAAGTTGTTCATTTCATCCATGTTTTCCACTTTTGTTGAGTATAGCCTTTTGTAATAGGATCTGATGATATTTTTGATTTCCTCAGGTTCTGTTGTTATGTCTCCCTTTTCGTTTCTGATTTTGATAATTAGGATACTGTCCCTGTGCCCTCTAGTGAATCTGGCTCAGGGTTTATCTATCTTGTTGATTTTCTCAAAGAACCAGCTCCTGGTTCGGTTGATACTTTGAATAGTTCTTTTTGTTTTGACTTGGTTGATTTCAGCCCTGAGTTTGATTATTTCCTGCTGTCTGCTCCTCTTAGGTGAATTTGCTTCCTTTCATTCTAGAGCTTCTAGGTGTCCTGTCAGGCTGCCAGTGCATGCTCTCTTTAGTTTCTTTTTGGAAGCATTCAGGGCTATAATTTTCCTCTTGCCTTCATTGTGTCCCATAAGTTTGGGTATGTTGTGGCTTCATTTTCATTAAACTCTAGAAAGTCTTTAATTTCTTTCTTTATTTCATCCTTAACCAAGGAATCATTGAGTAGAGTGTTGTTCAGTTTCCACATGAATGTTGGCTTTCTATTATTTATGTTGTTATTGAATATCAGCCTTAGTTCATGGTGATCAGATAGGATGCATTGGATATTTTCAATATTTTTGTATTTGTGGAGGCCTGTTTTGTGACCAATTATATGTTCAATTTTGGAGGAGGCACCATGAGTTGCTGAGAAGAAGCTATATCCTTTTGTTTTAGGATAAAATATTCTGTAGATATCTATTAAATCCATTTATTACATAACTTCTGTTAGTGTCCATGTGTCTCTGTTTATTTTCTGTTTTCAGGATCTGTCATTGGTGAGAGTGTGGTGTTGAAGTCTCATACTATTATTGTGTGAGGTGTAATGTGCACTTTGAGCTTTAGTAAAGTTTCTTTAATGACTGTGTCTGCCCTTGTATTTGGAGCATAGATGTTCAGAATTGAGAGTTCATTTTTTTTTTTTTTAGATTTTACCTTTGATGAGTATGAAGTTCCTCTCCTTGTCTTTTTTGATAACTTTTTGTTGGAAGTCAATTTTATTCGATATTACAATGGCTACTCCAGCTTGTTTCTTTGGGCCATTTGCTTGGAAAAAAATTTTCCAGCCTTTCACTCTGAGGTAGTGTCTCTACTTTCCCCTGTGATGGGTTTCCTGTATGCAACAAAATGTTGGGTCCTGTTTGTGTAGCAAGTCTATTAGTCTATGTCTTTTTATTAGGGAATTGAATCCATTGATGTTAAGAGAAATTAAAGAAAAGTAATTGTTGCTTCTTGTTATTTTTGTTGTTAAAGTTGGGATTCTGTTCTTGTGGCTGTCTTCTTTTAGGTTTGTTGAAGGATTACTTTCTTGCTTTTTCTAGTGTGTAGTTTCCATCCTTTTGTTGGTGTTTTCCCTTTATTATCCTTTGAAAGGCTGGATTCACAGAAAAATATTGTGTGAATTTGGTTTTGTCATGGAATACTTTGGTTTCTCCATCTATGGTATTTGAGAGTTTTGCTGGATATAGTAGCCTGGGCTGGCATTTGTGTTCTCTTAGGTTCTGCATAACATCGGTCCAGGAACTTCTGGCTTTCATAGTCTCTGGTGAGAAGTCTGGTGTAATTCTAATAGGCCTGCCTTTATATGTTACTTGACCTTTTTCCCTTACTGCTCTTAATATTCTATGTTTATTTAGTGCATTTCTTGTTTTGATTATTATGTGTCGGGAGGAATTTCTTTTCTGGTCCAGTCTATTTGGAATTCTGTAGGGAAGTTTTCTTCTATAATTTCGTTGAAGATATTTGCTGGCCCTTTAAGTTGAAATTCTTCATTCTCATCTACTCCTATTATCCATAGGTTTGGTCTTCTCATTGTAAACTGGATTTCCTGGATGTTTTGAGTTAAGATCTTTTTGAATATTTAATTTTCTTTGATTGTTGTGCCCATGTTCTTTATGGAATCTTCTGCACCTGAGATTCTCTCTTCCATCTCTTGTATTCTGTTGCTGATGCTAACATCTATGGTTCCAGATTTCTTTCCTAGCATTTTTATCTCCAGAGTTGTCTCACTTTGAGTTTTCTTTATTGTTTCTACTTCCCTTTTAAGGTCTTGGATGTTTTTGTTCAATTCCATCACCTGTTTGGTTGTATTTTACTGTAATTCTTTAAGGACTTCTACCTCTTTAGCAGTGTTCTCCTGTATTTCTTTAAGTGAGTTATTAATGCCCTTCTTAAAGTCCTCTATCAGCATCATGAGATATGATTTTGAATCCGAGTCTTGCTTTTCAGGTGTGTTGGGGTATCCAGGACTGGCTGATGTGGGAGTGCTGGGTTCTGATGATGGTGAGTGGTCTTGGTTTCTGTTAGTAAGATTCTTACATTTGCCTTTAGCCATCTGGTATTCTCTGGAGTTAGTTGTTATAGTTTTCTGTGGTTGGAGCTTGTTCCTCCTGTGATTCTGTTAGCCTCTGTCAGCAGACCTGGGAGTCCAGTTCTCTCCTGAGACTCAGTGGTCAGAGTACTCTCTGCAGGCAAGCTCTCCTCTTGCAGGGAAGGTGCACAGATATCTGCTGTTCAGACCTGCCTCCTGGCTGAAGATGAAAGCCTGAAACAGGGCCTGTCCCAGAAGATGTGTGGCCTCTGCAGTCTGCATGCTCACCTTGACAGACCAGTCTATGAGGGACAGGGAACACAAGCTGGCACTCCCACCTGCTCTGGAGGTCAGAGGCCTCTAGGGCAAACACCTCTCCTCTGGTGGGGAAGGTACCGGATGTCTGGAGCCTGAAATGGGGTCTGTCCCAGAAGCTGTGTTCCTTCTTCCTGTCCCAGACACTGTGTCTCTTCTGTAGTCCACACTCTCAGGTGCGCAGACTAGTCTCTGAGGTACCTGGGACCCAACCAATCTGGCTTCCTTTTCTGTACTTTCTACTTTAAAAATATTATTTGCCTCAAAGCAAACACATTTCCTTTTGCCTAATTAATTATGCTATTGTAAAATCCATATCTTTTTCTTCGATGACTTGCCTCATCCTACTCAGTAGACCTATCATGCTCATTTTTGGCATCCTCATTTCTATTCACAGTTCTGCTATAGAAATGTCTAGTCTACAAAGTGAGTTCCAGGACAGGCAGGGGTATGCAGAGAAACCCTGTCTCGACAAAAACAAAAAACAAAAAACAAACAAAAAACTATTTGTGTATATGTGAAAACACATACCTACATATGCAAAATTTTCTTACTAAAGAAGGAGAGAGAGCCTTGCCACCAGAGGTAAAGATGATTCATTCATTTATCCTGCAGCCAAAGGCCAGGCACATAGTAAATGCTCAATAAATGTCTACCTAGGCATGTCCTTATTCTGTTGTCTGAGGGGACATGGCACTAAATTACAGCTCCTTTTCTGTGTGTGTGTGTGTGTGTGTGTGTGTGTGTGTGTGTTTTATCTTAAATGTTCTTTTCTTTATTTCTATTTCCTCTTTAATCTTTCCCATCTCATTCAATTATCTGCTTGTTTTATGGATCTTTGCCACAGAAACTAGAATAAACTAACTGATTGAAACAATATCATTCATTTCTTCCTAGCTCTAGGCCCAAATCTCAGGTGACTAAGCTCAATTGCTTTTCCTCCAGAAGAGTAAATGCAATAAGGCTTGCAGAAGGGAAAGAGATTAGGTAGTGGCATTCACCACTCAGTGAGCAGCCCGTTCTTTCCTTCCTTTGTCCTTAATAACCATGCAGGGAATGCGCTGACTGGAAGCATGAATAAGCAACATATTATGAGCTTTGTCAATTTCATGGTGCAAAAACTTAAAGTGTGTCAGAACATCATTTGGGGTCACTTTGACCCCAGGTTTATATATCTCAGAACTGAGTAATTTATACCTTTATACATTGTCACTAAAAGAGGAAGTGACCCTCAGTTTTCCTTTTCACAACATTAAGAATTTCAGTCAAGGACTACTTTTTCTGGAATGATGTGTGCTATGTTTCCTAATGAGTCTGATTAGAGGGGTTAACTGCTTGACTTCTTGAAATGATTGACTCCTTCTGAGGAAAAAAAGCAAACACATAATCCTTAGAAAACCTATGTTTAAAAATTCAAGTAATACTTTTATCGTACAGAGAACTAAAAACAAATAAATTTCATTTAAAATAACCTATCTACTGTCTGTCTGTCTGTCTATCTATCTATCTATCTATCTATCTATCTATCTATCTGTCAATCAATCAGTCTTTGTAACAATAATCTTTATTCTATAACAAATCTGACAATCTACTGAGTGGATTATGTAGAACATGGCCCTAATGAAGCAAAAGACATGGAATTTGAGTCTAAAACAATGTGTTGTTTCATATAGAGAAAAACATCTGTGCTCTTATTTGTACCACTGGCTACAGAAAACACATTACAAAATACTCACTGATGGCCACAGGGTGGCCCATAAAATGTTCATCTCCCTGGATCGATGTAATCTATCACCATTATTACAAAAAAAGGATTTCAGACAGCTCTTCTCTGCTTCCCATTCAAGTACCCTCTGATCCCATTATGTGATCTCAGAAATAATGTCAAATTATTGGGTAGTAGAAGAAAAAGCCAGTTCTGTGAAGCAAGGGAATGCAGGCCTTGGAGGCAGGTTGTTTTGTGTCCAGCTAAACCAGTACCAGGTGTTTTCAGTCTGATGAAATAATAACAACTTGAGTTTTCATCCAAACATCACAATCTGCCTCCTTGTATGTAGAACAGGTGTAGAAGGCTGGTCTCAGAGTTCCTGAGAATACTGGGTAGGTTAGCTGTGTACAGTGATTAACACAGTCCTTATGGCAAAATAAAATTCTCAGCAAGTGTTGTCTCCTTCTCATTAATGGAAGGCAGAAATAATAACATAACTCAATGTGATGAATTGGAATAATCAGATAAAAATTATACAACTGATGACTAGCTCATTAGACCAAGAGATTAATGACTGGAATTAACATGGTTAGGGGCAAGGTTAATTCTTATATGGAAAAGAAGCCCCCTGTGCCTTAAATGAGGTTTCATATTTTACTTTTCAATTTTTTATTTGATTTGTAACTAAGGATAACACATGTATAGGACCTGCAAAGTTTGCAGTGTATTAGATATTGGGAAGGCAAACATGAATGATCTAGTTCCTGGTAACCCCCTATCCATAGAGAATCAAGTATGTGGGTGGTGGCATTCATTTTCCTTCCCTGTGTTTACTGAGCTATAATTGGTATGCAAATAAATAATAGTTGTTCTACAAACTGATTGTTGCTATGCAAATGGTAAACTGTATGCAACGACATAATCAACACTTCCTAGTTGATGTTGTTGGATACAGTAATAAACCTCTCCCATCTCTAAAAGTAGCCTTTGTGTCTCTTCCTTGCTCTTATCTTATTTAACTCCTTCTCTTCTTCCTGTCCCTTCTTTGTTTTAAAACACTTAATGTGACATCCATGCTCCTAAAATGCTTTGAAGTATGCACTATCTAATTTACAGCCGTAGGCATCAGGGTTACATCCAGTATCTGGATTTTGCTCATCTTGAATATCTGTAACTTAATACTTATTGGGAAGTTTGCTCTCTGTACCTTGGTAGTCAGTTCCTAGATCACTAGCTGGTTTAGATGTTTACTGTCAGAGCAATTTTGAAACTGTTGTGGCTGCTGCCCATTCTCTGTTGACCCCTTGCTAAAGGCAAATGTTTGCTATCACTACGCTAAGTTCTCGCACATCATGAATAATTTAGTTTTCATGCATTTATTTACTGGAAAATATGAAAACCAACATCTTCCTTAACAGAGGAGCACAGAAGCCTAAAGAGCTGTCTGTTTGCTCAAGCTGATGAGGTTGGCTATGGCATTCACAAAACAGAGGTAGAAGAATGCTCATTCCTAGCCATATTATTACCACACTTTAGAGGCTGGCTCACAAGAAAGCTTTGATGCTGTCCTGAAAATCAATTCAGCACATGTGCTCCATTCCTTTGAAAAGGCTGCTGTTGAGGGAAATGAAGAGTGTGTTCACAAGTGACAGGAAAGCCAGCCTTCCTTCTCCCTCCATGAACTGTCAGAGCCAAAACTGCGGTTACCCCTGGGACCTGGAGGGAAGAAGGGAACTTATCCCTAGGGTGATCTGTTTCTGTTTGCTTCCTAGCCAAGGCGGGGTTTTTAGTACAGATGTTCTTGAGGCTGTTTTGATCATAAACAATTTCTGAGGAATTAAGAACACAGTTGTAAAAATTGAATTTAAAAACCCATGCTTTGACTATTTAAATGAATAGAACATTGTTTCCAAAATAAACAAAAAAAAACAACAACAAAAAAAAACAAAAACAAAAACGAAAGAGAGAAAGAAAAAGTGACAGATTAGGCCTCATCAGTTTCTTTGGCTTAGATTTCAGTGCAAAGTGCAATCAGGATGCATCTTTATTTGGATGGTTTTAAAAGTTCAAATGATTCTTATTTTCAGCCACAGAAAAGATAACAAGTCTAGAAAATTATCATCATAAATCAATATTGCACTGGGCTCATATATGTACTGTTACAGTAGAAGAAAAGCAATGAGTTGACTTGCAGCCCTGTATTGTGTCTTTCTGTGCCCTAATCTGCAACCCAGGAAGATAAGATCCATGGCATTTCCTTTGACTTGATTAGATTCTTTTTCTAAGAATCTTGGTAAATGTGCTGCTTGTGTTTGTGTTGCAAAGAAAATGTTTCTACCAGAGAAAGTACAAGATCATCCCTTCATTTCCCCAATTACGTTTGCTCTGACATTTAACCTTTTCAACAATTTCATAACGGTAGAATCTAGTTTGACAGTTTTCTGTTTATTCTGCCTTTCTCCCTCATATTCTTTGAAGCTCCATTTTCTTTAAAATAGAAGACTATATCTTTTATTCTACAATTTAGAATGTAGTGTAGGGAGTAGATACCAGGTTCAGCATAGTTATCAAGAGGCATTTAAAATTTAATGTTTGGATTATTATATATTATGTACAAGTTGTGTATGAATTCTCTTGTGGATTTTAAAACCAAGTCATTTTCAGTCCTATTGAAGTTCTGTGAAGAGAGGGTTTAAAGATTACCATTATTCTACACCGAGGTCAATCCTGCTGTCAGTTAAGGAGGTTACAAGGACTAGCTTTCAGTGGGCAGAGACAGAAGCCATATGTGAGATTGAAAGATGGAAGCTGAAGCGATGAGACCCAAATCAGTGTCTTTCCATAACCAGACAGTCCTGCTGTCCACCTCACCTGACCCAAGCAGCCTTTGATGCTCATTCCATGCCAGGATTTCTGCAAGAGCCCATGGGAGCCTTGGAGATAAAAGGCTGTATTGGAAAATCCAGCTAGAGTGTCTTCATAAATACCAGATGGTGCTGCTCAGCCTTTGAACTGGTGTCTAGAGGCAATTTAAAAGCACATTTAGTATGCAATTTAGCATTTGCAAGTTTCCATGAGCCTTCTAAGGAAATTCCTGAATGGTGTAAAGTAGGTGATTTGGAAGCCTGGAGTATACACTGACAAGTTACTGTTCCATCACTATCTACCAGTAGCACTTTGAAATATCTCAAACTGCTTCCAAAATAGCAAGAAGAAATGTAGATGTTAAATACACAGTAAATGAAATGAGCAAAAATGCAGGGCAAGGGACAAGAGGCAAGCACAAAAAGCACTCCTTGGTGTCTATGTAAACCCTTAAAAACACAGACTAAAAGAAGAGCTCCCAAGTAGCAAAGCCTTAGCGAGGTGAAATGAAATGGACCGAAATACTTGTGAAATGAGAAGCATGTGAAAGATGGTTACTATTAGCAACGTAGGCAGGTGTAGATCGCTCTTCTTAATATAAATTTATCAGTAGAGTTTGTAAAGAGAAATACAAAGTTTTTTATTTCAGGGTTAAAAAAATTCTATCCGTCTACAAAGAGATCACCTGGCAAGGTTGAACCAAGCAGTCTGCACACAAGGCACAAAAGCATAGCTTCACATCCCTGAGTCTTATTTCCATTTTTATTAAATTTCTTCTTTGCCCCAAACCTTTGAATTTCTTTAGAATTGTCCTTATTTCACTCCAGCTCCATGAATCAATGCTAATTTGGCTGTCTGGGTGCGATGACACATGCTGGTTCTCATCTTCCCTAGCCTGTTTTCTAACTGTAAAATATTTTGAGATATCTGTGCATAGTTGAACCTCATTGACCCAGTTTATTTTAAAATATCTCTGACTTAAGTAATGGTATCAGAAGGCTTGTTTTCCATGGCAGTGTGGAGAGACAACTAGACTACATTGGGGAGATTTGAAGTCCAGCACTGGCCACTTACCGCTCGTAATTTTTTTATGTTAACCTTGTCTTTAAAACTCAAAAGTTTCCTTATCTGTCACATGAAGAGATTGCAGCTAATAATCGTGTAGTTCCTCCTTTCTAACCCTGAGCTAGCAATTTACTCTTTGAGATAAAATTCAGTATCAGTCAGCCAGTACTTTTGACAATGTAAAAAAAGTAGTGAAGTCCCTACATTATTCAGATGGGAGTGGAGCCTTAAACTTACCTGAGATAGGGATTCTGCTCTCCTTTATGTTGATACTTGGAGAAATGACAACCAGTGAGATGAAATGACCCTCGACACAATCATACAGCAAGAGAAATGACTGTTTTCTAAATTGCATATTATAAAGAATGCTCTGAGTTTCTAGAGAATTTAAAGATTTAAAAACTAACAGTGTTTGACCTATATCAAAACTGTGTTAAAGGGGTTTGAAGGCTCCACAGAGCTGGCAATTGGAACAGTTCCTTCACAGCTATGTCATACAGTGGTCCAATCTTACACTCTAGTTACACTTATGCTAGTTTCAATCCAGTTCAATCAAGTCCAGAAGAATTAAATGGTAAATTCCAGAAATAATTCATAACCTTTAAATTGTACATCAACTCACCTGAGTATTTTGGCAAAATTCTATGTCCACCATGTTCCATCATATCTGTAATTTGAGTAATCTCCTTTGCCCCCAGAGTTCCCATGCTGTATATGTCACCTGCTTGTCAGTCACTGAGAAGCAGCAGTCTCAGTTAGCAGATTGGCTATTATGGTATTGCAGTGTGGAGATTCAAGTAACTTTTATTTTAGTTGATGTGGGTCAACACACAAAGCATTGATTCAAAGGAATCCTCAGACACAATATACAGAAGGTAAAATGAACTCTGGGGTTGTCTGGCAATGCTCCAATACAGATGGAGAAAAAGCACAGTCTATATACAGCTTGATATTACCTGTGATTTTCAGCATCCACTGAATATTTTAAAATCCATCCCCCGAGGATGAGAGGAAATACTGCAAAATGTTTACAAATCTAGATGACACGTTATTAAAAATGAACAGTATACAAAGTTGACAACCACAGAAGGAAAGCATTTCTTCTGATATGTCTGTTGATAGAACCAGATGTAGAAGTATGATAACTGCTTTCTACACTGCACTCTGCAATGGTCAGATCCCAGACATGTACCTTAAGGAAGGTTTTAAAAAATTCATGTGCCTTTCAAGAAATTATCAGCTATATAAATCAAGTAAGCCACCCTCAACACTGATTTATGCAATTGCTTGCTGATGACATTTTAAGTACTGCTGTAAAAGCATATTGTGGTTAATTTAAAATGTAATTAATGTAAGATTAATTGCTGGTGCAGAAACTGGAACATGGTACTGACAAATGTAATGAGAACAGTGGTGTTCAGCACAGAATCTACAGGCAAGGAGCAAGGATTGGTAAGGCTCTTTCTCTCCTGTAGTGTCCATAATGTGGTACTAGTCCCAAATTCTTAGAACTGATTATGAATATTCATCATCAGACTTGGCAAAAATCTGTTCAAAATCTCCATTTACATTTGTTTCTATCCTCTTACACTGTTTAGTCTGTGGACTATATCTGAACAAATATGTAAAGAGAAGGATGTGTCTTATCTAGAATTTGGATTCCCATCTAATGTCCAAAGTTTAGCAAGCTGCTAACCAATTGGCTGGCTTGAGAAAACATTGCTCTAGAACTCAATGACTCTGACAGTGATGGAAGCTTAGAAATTACAGCAGTTATATTTAATGACTCTTGAATCAATCAGTAGTTCTCTCAAAGCAGCCATCTAATCATACAACAGTGTGAGCTTGAATTGACATCTGAAATTTCTGACTTATTAAATTCCCTACATGTTCCAATGGGGCAAAGAAAAGAAGGACAGGAGCTTCCTGGAAACAAGTGTGTGTTGCATGAGACCAACATTAGCCTGGAGGATGCAAAGGAGGATGCACCATGAGATGGGGAATGAAAAGGCAAGTATCACAGACTTCGTCACAATTTTTCAAAGCTAACTTTGTTTAGATTGACTGAAATCTTAACTTTTTTTTTTTTACTTAATCCACGAGATTTAAAATGACTAAGAACTAAACACTGGCATATGTCTTTATTGGGTTTACAGAATTTAAAACCTAAAACAACAAAGGCTATTTAAAAATCTATGATAACTATTACCAATAAAATGAGAATAAATAGGTAAAACCATAAAACAACCAAAACAAAATCCAATGTAGATCTTAGTAGCAGTGCAATCCCAGATGAGCAGTAATTGTCTCCAGTTCCCTAGGATTCTGGTTAAGGTCAGAAACCACACACAATTTATGTTCTTACCAGGCAGAAGCTAAAAGAAATTCATAGGGAATCACTAAATAAGTAGCTTGAGTTAATACATTAATCAACAAATTCTGTACGTTTAGATATTACTAAGAGCTGCTACTATAAGCTGAGGTAGCTATCTTTGCCATAACCAAATAGGTATGTTCTGTAGTGCTGTATTGTCCTGTTTGCCATGAAGACCCCATGGCCTGGAATGTCACTTATAGAAGGACAGGCTCTGAAACATGGTGGCTTCATGAATCAAAATGTCCTTTGGTTTAACGTGATGCCACGTTTCAGGACTATTAACTTGTTTGCTGATCCTCAACACAACAGAATGAAAGGAAATTGAAATGCTATGCATGTTACATTAACCTTCCTCAGGGTCTGCTGTTTGTTTTCTAGAAATTATTTTTAGAAGAATCTCTCTCCTGTGGGCATAACAGCCTTATGGCTAGCAGATGTGCTTAGTGTTCTTTACCTATGGGGTTTTGCTTTCTAACCCTTTTTACTCTCAGAATAAAATTGAGCGTAATTAGCACACAGACCAGTTTAGATAGAACATACATGGCATTTGACATCTCCAGTCTTAAAAGTCACCAAGTAGATAAATCACTAGGAAGTATTGTAATGTAGAAATTGAGTACAGGCAATTTGAGAATAAGAGAAGACTGTGAGTCAAGTTTATGTGTTAAATATAAAAAAATACAAAAGTATATGTCTTGGTTAAAATGTAAGAACAGGTGTGTTAAAAGGTGGGAAGGCATTAACTTGATGTGAATAATGCGAGTAAGGGAAGGAGTGAACTTTCCGTTATTGCAGTTGTTAAGAACATGGAAAATAAATTGTGTACAGGAGAAACTTAAAGAGGTGGGAGTTTCAATTGCAAAATAGGTGTTGGAAGTTCAAAAATCAGTGAGCACATGTTGTCATATGAGTGGCTACAAGACGAATACTGGTAAATTAAAGGATGCTTCAGTATTTCACTTTGATTTTCAATAGAATGTGAATATTAAATAAGTTCAATTTGGATTCCAGTGGGCTAAACTTTCTATCCTTAGTGGGGTAATGTGATCCTAAGTGGCAGGTTTTATCAAACTAAGCTGTGATCCAGTTACAAACGTCTGAATTTTGTCTTCTTGGTTTCTGCTATTTTTATTTTAGTTGCAATCACTAGAGATAGGTGAGCAATTTAGAGGCAGTCAGAGGTCTATGTACAGAAGCCAGCAGACATACCCGCATTCTGCCAAACTGTCATGTAGTGTTATAATTAATAATTATCAGAGAGATTAGAATAATTCTAGTTAATCTGGTCCCAGAGTTTACTTATACTTGTTTGAACAGCTATTGTTCTCAGGAGCAATGTCAAGTAAAGCCTAACAGGTTCTGGGGATGCATTGATTGTATTTGATGTGAAGGGCCCTCTAGAATAGAGGAGGTGAAGACTCCCAAGCTCCCAGATTTCACTGAAGAACAGGAGGTCAAGTGGAGGCAGCAAAGGTACCCATGCCTGCCTTTGCAAATACGGAATGGTTTCATCTTTAAGAATCTCTTTTAGTACAATGTTCCTTTAAGACATTGGTTTCTTTCTTTTTTTTTTCCCCCATTATGCCTTATTTCCCATCGAAGGCAATGTTCATGTTATAGAATTTTTTAACAGCTTTTTTTCTTTAACAGTTCTTAAGGGAATGCTATTAAAGTGCATATGTCCTGGTGTGGTGGTAAAACTAGAGCTCTTGAGGCATATCCAGACATTATTGCTGTATGTTGGAACCTTACATGTGTTTACAAGTGTGCCTGCCTGTAATTAGATGATAGTATTATTACACTGGGCTCCAGAGGTGTTTTCTTGCACTTAGGCTTAGCATTTACATTTGTAAACAACTCTTAAATTTGTTTCCTATTAATTTTATTTTACACGAAACTATCCTCATCATTCTCCATCCATTTGTCAAGTACCTGAGGTGGGAAATAGAAAGATGATATTTGGATATCAGAAGAGTCAGTACAACAGCTCTCTCTCAAAATAATCCAAAATTCCACATTTCTTTTAAAGCCTCCAAGGGCTGTAATATAGGGTGAAAACTAATATTTTTATTAAAACTAGAAATTTTTTTATAATAATAAGACAATGTAGCAGAGTAGGTGAACATCTTGCAAAATGTACAACATTTCATATTGTTACGAACTATATCACAAATTAGTTAAGCCAATAAACATCCTGGATAATGTCTTCATTTTAAAAATTAAATTACTTTGATTGATTGTGCATCATGTTTGTGTATGCATGTGTGCCTGTGTGCCTGTGTGTGTGTGTGTCTGTGTGTGTATGCTGCAGCTCTTATGTGGAGCTCCTTAGATAACTTGGGAGGGTTAATTTTCTCTGTTCACCTTGTGGGTCCTGGGATTTGAACCTAGACTTGAAAGAAAGAGCCCCCTTGGTATTGCAAACTCTATATGCCTCAATACAGGGGAACGCCAGGGCCAAGAAGTCGGAGTGGGTGAGTAGGGGAGCAGGGTGAGGGGAGACTATAGGGAACTTTCAGGATAGCATTTGAAATGTAAATGAAGAAAATATCTAATAAAAAAGGTGGAAAAAAGGAAAAGAAAAGAAAAGAAAAGAAAAGAAAAGAAAAGAAAAGAAAAGAAAAGAAAAAAGAGCCGTTACCTGATAATCCCTTTCTCCTCCCTTGTATCTCTATTTTTAAAATTAGTTAAATGAATAGTTACCCATGTGGTATATGTTAATGAAGATGACTATGGAAGCCAGGGTTTTGTGATGATTGATGTAGCCATGCTCACACACACACACACGTGTGTGTGTGTGTGTGTGTGTGTATAAAATATATGTGTATAGATAGATATATGTGTGTATATATGTATGTATACACACATATGTGTGTATATATGTATGTATGTATGTATGTATGTGTAAAAATTGAAGCTGTATTCTATGGATTGTGTTGTCCTTTCATGTTAAAATGTTCATATGGCAAATTTAATTATAATTGTGTGCAAACATAAACATTCATATAAACCAGGTTAGTTAAAAGTCTGCTATGAAATTATTCTTGTTTTCAAAGACCTTCTTTAGTTAAGAGATGCAGCACGCAATTATATATCTGTAATTGGCATTTTTATGAAAAATACAAAACTACAAATGGAAAGAGGAAACCATACGTGTGTTTATTATGCTATTTGTATCACTTTTACATTGCTATTGAGAGACATGCACAAAGATTTATTCAGTAATATAGAAATGTATGGCTGTCTTTAACTTCTTCATTAAGACTGTGATGTTGCTTTTCATCTACAACGCAATAGTTTTGAATCACCTAGCAACCACATCTCTGGATTTGCATTTAAGGATGTTTCCCAATAGGACTGATTGGTGGGGAGAGCTCCATTTTCAAAGTGAGCACCTTTTAATATTTAGTTCAGATGGAGAGAGATCTGAAGATAAATAAAATTATCTTTGCCTCCTCTGTCCAGGTGCACATGTATTTTGCTACCATCTTTTGTAGCCATTGGTTTTCAGTTTCTTCTTTCTTCTGATATGTGTTCAATACCAGAAGCTCTCCAGGGATGGTTCAGATAGATGTTCAGGTTCAGATCAGGACTGCTGAGAGATCCAGTTTCATAGACTAATAGCTGCTGGGTTCTTGCTTCCTCAACATGCAGTCCAGTTGCTTGACTACCAGCTCTTTTGTATAAGCCAATTTAATGACTACTCTTTGATCATACCCCACCACCACCTTTATCATTCTTAACTTCCTTGTCTTGGTTCTGTTCCTCTAGAGAACTGTGCCTCATGTGAAGACCTCATAGTTAACTCCTTGGACAAACAGTCTAATTCATTTGTAATTTAAGTTCATTATCGCTTAGTATAAGTTTTAATTTTAAAGAAATATAATCCCAAAGAGCAGCATGATCTATGCATTTAGAGAGAGAGAGACCTGCCATTTCACTTAGCTATATTCATGCACTAAATTTGATTTCTATGTTCACAAAATGGGATATTGCTTAACATGGAACTGAATTAGAAAATACATATAAAATTAGGCCAGAATACTCCAGGGACCAGATGAAGCGTTGCTCTACCAGCCTCCTACTAGATCTAATGATGAGTGAAGGTTGTATCAAGCCCTGCCTGCTGCATGTCTGGGACCTGTGTATGCAAAGCTGATCTGTTGCAAACCAGAATGGGCCTTCCCAGCTTTTCAGTCACTGCAGCTTCCAGTGTTCTAAAAATACGACATTTCGTCTGAAATGGAGTTGTGCAGACCTTTAAATACCAACTAGAGTAGCTAAATAAAAGGTGAATGATTTTTCTTCTTAGAAATAAAAAAGCTCATTTTTCATGGATTTGGCAATAAGCTCCAGGAATTTTGCTGATATGGATGTCAAAATATTTTGTAAAGACACAGGAGGGCTTTTATGAATTTGCCAAACTTGCAGCTTCGTTCTCCTTATTCTATTAGAGAAGGAAAAAGAACAAATGCAATTGTGCCAATTCAAGGCAAAAGCAATTCAACACAGGAAGGGGAGTATTTTTAGTAAATGATGTTGTATCAATTTATAGGCAATAAGTTCATTTTAGAATGATCCCTGATCTAAATGGCATGGCCATATCCAAATTATTATTATTATGCTTAGGGTAAGCATAAAATTGAGTAATAAGTTTGTGAGGCTACAATTCAGCAGAAAATATAATAAAAGTAATTGGAACTTAGAAGAATTGAAAAGTTCTTAATGTATAGCTCTCAAAACATATAGCCAGTTAAATGTAAAATTATTAAATATAACTTGAACAGTATGATAAGTTTTTAACTTTGTGAAAATTCTGTTAAGGATGAGACATTACCAACTGGGAGAAAATAGTTGCATATACTGGTCAAAGTAGAGGCACATATAATAGGTAAATGAGGCTCAGGTATCAGTGTTGAAAGGAAGCAAAATTAGGAAATAAGAAGAGACACAAAGAAAAAGCAAAGAGCTACAGATGGCACCTAATCACATGCTATTAATGTGGCAAAATTAATCAATAGTAATATTAAAATGGTAATGAAATAATACTACTGATGTACATAATCATTAAAATGAAAAACCCATGATAATGCCAAATACTGGAGAGCATGCAGAGAACCTGGATCATTCATACATTGTTGCTGGGGATACAAATTGGTGCAGTCACTATGGAGTAGAATTTGAATTTCTTTTAACATGAAAAGAAACCAAGACTAATCACACCATCCAGAAATCATATTCCTGGGAATTTGTCCTACTAAATTGAAACGTCTTATCAAGCAGAAATTGATAGACAGATGTTCATGGCAGTTTCACTAAGAATAGCCAAAACAATCAACCAACCACATGTTCTTCAATGGATCAATGCCTAAACAAATTGGCATAGTCACGCCATAGACTGAGCCTTAGCTTAGTATAAGGAGGAAGAACTGTATACACAACAACTTGCTTTAACCTCAACAGAATTATACTGAGTGGGGAGAAAGTCTCCAAAGGACATATATACTGCAGAATTCCATAAACACACCATTGGTGAGAACATCATTCCAGAAATGGAGAGCATATTTGTAGTGCCTGGCACTTAGAGATGAGAGAGTATTTACAACCACCAATGAGTTGCCAAAAGGAGTATATGGCTAAATTTCCTGTTTGCAGTAGTGGCTGCACAAAGCTATGCATTTGACATTTTCTTCCTGCACAAATATGTGTACACACACAAGCACAGTCAGGACTGAGTGGCTTGCTGCTGCTGCTGCTGAAATATGAGTAAGCTTCAGAGCTTGTGCTAATATCAATTTCTAAACAGCTTAGATTCCTCTTGTAAAAAGCCTTGTTTGCTTTTTTCCCTTGTTTAACTGAAAAGACCCCAAAATGAGCATTATATACATGAACAGCTAGCATATTAAATACTCTTTTCCTCCCTACATTCCCCAGCCTCTTCTCCCAGTTGCTTCTATCTCCTTTCTCTGAACCACACTTTCAGAAATCACAAGTAAACACAAAACATAGTACTGCTCACTGTCACTGTCACAAACTCCTTACCCTTTATCTGTACCTAGGCCCACTCTTTTTCTTCTGTTGGGTTTCCTAAACTCCGGGTCAGCTCTGCATCTACGGATCATCTTCAATCTCAGTAAGATCACCTTAATTTATCTCTTCCCACATCATGGCAGAAGTTGGTTTTGTTTTTTTGTTTTTGTTTTTTGTTTTTTTTTTTTTAATGAAACAAATTCTTCCAGGATCTAAATGTGCAAATACAAAAGTTGGGTAAAAGAAGAATGTAAAAGTTGACAAAGTACTGCTTGGCACGTGCCTTTTCTTTCCTTTCCTTTTCTTTTCTTTTCTTTTGTTTTCTTTTCTTTTCTTCTTTTTAATTAGATCTTTTCTTTATTTACATTTCAAATATTATGCCCTTTCTTGGTTTCCCCTCCAAAACCCCCTATCCCTTGCCCTCTCCCTGCTAACCTACCCACTCCCACCTCCCTGTCCTGGCATTCCCTTACAGTGGGGTTCAGGTAAGGCTAGGTAGACCACACTCACTGTGAAGGCTCTAGGCACCATGTGTGATGTACAATCAGGCTTAAAAATAGCAGATAGCAAAGGAAGCAAGTCCCACACAGAGAGAATGGTGTCAGTGCTCTGAAATTTAACAGTCCACAAACAATGGCCAATAAGCACCTAATGTACTTAATGTATTTTTCTTGCTATAAATCAGCCTAAAGTAAGATAAAACCAAATAAAATTATAGACCATAAAGGAACACATGGAAAGAGATTTGGTGTTGTTTGTTATTAGGAAAATGCTAATCAACCCTGTAGCATGAAACCACTACATGTCTATTAGAATGAGAGAGGTCCTGGGAGACCAGAGCTCTCATACCTTACTGGTGCACACACAACAAGCTGCAGGCACTGCAAAAAAAGCGTCTTACACAGTTACACATATGCTTACCAGCAAACTCAGTCCTAAGCATTTATCCAAGTGAAATAAAAACTTATGGTCAAAGAAAGATCTGTATGAAAACACTGATCCATATAAAGGCTTTATTGTTTCATATTGGATGTTACCCTAGTATTTTCTACCTGGTAAATGTATAAGCATATGTACTAGGTGTGCCTATATAGTAGAGTTTCTGTCTAAAGCACAATGGTGCATGCTATAATACAACATGAGTGATGGAGCCTCCATTATGCTAAGTAAAATAATCTAGATTGAAATGTTTATATACTTTATGACTCCATAGAGGCTAAACTATAGAGACAGCAAACAGATGGATCATTAATGTTTTCAGGTAGGCAGTGATCTTCTGTAAAAAGTCACAAGGGACATGTTTGAAGGGATGAAATTTTTCTATACCTTGATTGTAGTGCATATATATATATATATATATATATATATATATATATATATATAATTTCAACTCATAAAAATGTACAATAAAAGGCTAAGTTTTATTGCATGCAAACTTCACTTCAGTTTCTTTTTTACAGGAAGAAATGTAGCCTAAAGGTGAATTACAGAGAGCCTTCTACTCTGTCTCTTCAGATAAAACATTGAGAATCATACTGACATGCATAAGTCGAAGAGTTTCAAATAATTTGTTGCTGAATTATGAGGTTTAGAACTAGGAATACATTGAATTTAAATAGACTAGTAACTACAGCTGTGTGAGGAAAGCCTAGGCTTCAACACCAAACTTCTAAAGGATGGGCAGGGACTGGCTGGACAGAAAACTAACAGAACAATTTTACCTGAAGTAAAGTGACTAAAATACACTAACAAGAAGAAGCCATAGCTGAGGAGTTGCATTTGTGCCAGGAGCTACATTACATTGGTTGGATTGAGAGGACAGAGCCAACCTACAAAGGTTTTAAATCTCATACATACCCTGACTTAGGGCTAAAATATTCTCATAATCTGATTTTGGTAAGATTTTGAAATGAGAGTGAACATAACAAACAAACAAACAAACAAACAAACAGTATTTCCTGGTGCTGCTGCTGGAAGTACTTGTCCTACATAAAATGAAAGCAGCTTCAATTTGGCACAACTGCAAAAAGAGGCCAGTGTGGTATTCATGGTGCTGAGTCTCGTTCCTTTTAGCATTTGAACTGATATCTGGATATCTTGGCTGATTGTCTTAATAATGGACACCTGATATTAAGACTGAATCTTTAAATCTTTGGATATTTGGCACTAGGATGCATGGCTGTCTCATTTAATTCTATAGGTGCTGCCCATGAGGCTTCAGATAGAGAAATGCATACTCTGGGGGCTCTTTGCTTTTAAGCCTGTAGGGACTACAGATCTCCAGATGCCCATATGCATGAGTCAGCTTTGAGCTTATAAATAACGAGCATTTGGATACCCTTCAGAACACCATTTTTCCACCCCCATGTTCAAGCACATTTTGGCCCCTACATAAAAAGCATTCACTACTACATTGGAAGCATTAGTGTGTGAACAGTAGAGATCAGCATTAGATGCTCATGTGACTACCTGCCTCTCTGCTTATCTCAACTGCCTCTTACACAGTCAGAATTAATTTTCTTCATTTGAAAGATGTTGGTAAGTAAATAAAATGCAAGGATTTGGATTTTATTTCTATTAGGTGCTAGATATTAGAGAGTCTATCTAATAGCTATCTATTTCTATAAAATTCCTATATAAACCAAGAAGCCTTAATTATATATTATATTATCATTAAATACACCATAACTATTCAAAGGTATCAAGATGAACCGTTGCAGTATCCTGCTGTTAAAGTGGGAGTGGCTCTGAGTGTTCCAGAAATTTCTTAATGAATCACTGATGTGCTGTATTAAGAAAATGCCAAGTATCTTGCTGAGTAGCAAATAGATAAACCTTAAAACAGCTCTAGGTAACTGTGAGTCTCATATTGGATGCCCTTCATCCAAGAGTCCTAGAGGCCTTTAGAAATGGCACAGCATTAACTTGAAGACCACTCTGGAGGAGCATCAAATTAATTTCCATTACACAAATGGAACCCCTGAGAAACAAGCATGTCCACTCACAAGCAGTTTAACCCACCTCTTAGCATACTCAAGCCTGGTTCCTAATAGCCATCTGCTTTAACAGCTGATTTCAATTCCTGGGATAAAAGACAGCATGGAGATGTCAAAACAAAGACTAACTGACTCACTTAGCATAGTTTGAGACTACACAGATACGAATCAAATACTATAGAATAATTATTCTCAAGGATAAAATTTATGAAATACTAAGTTAAATAGTGAGTTCTATGAAAAACACCTGATAGAGATACAATATAAATTAATTGGGTGCATCCTTGCATATAAAGAGGACACATTGCCAGCTCTCCAGTGGATGCTTGAAACAGTGAGGGTAAGTGGATTCTGTGTACTGTGATATATATATATATATATATATATATATATATATATATATATATATATATATATATGTATGTATTTATATTTGTGATGGGGTTTAAATTTATAAATTAGGCAGTTTATTAATGAAATAAGAATAAAACAATTATACTATTGTATAATAAAATTATTTTCTTACTCATGGGGAGAGAGAGAAAGAGAGAGAGATGGAGAGATATAGGAGAGTCAGAGACAGAGACAGAGAGAACAGATAAAAGATGAAAAGTAGGAGCACAGTGTACTAGATATGAGGAGGTTCCATCCATACCATGCAGAATGGAACCACAAATTTAAAACTTGTGATTTGTTTATTTCTAGTATTTTCCATTTGACCATAGGCAACTGAAGCCACAAAAAGTGGAGCCAAGGATAAGGACAAGCCTATTGTATATGGGAGGAAATGTCAAACTGGGGGTTCATAGAAAGGAAAGGAGGTTTAAGCTGAGCTTTTGGGAACCTATAGGAGTCATAAGTAGAAGCTGAGAAAAGATTCTAGAGTGAAAAAAGCAGCATCTTCAAGGCATACAGCATTGTAATTGCCAGTAACTAGAGCAAAGCGTCACGTGGCTGGGTTTTAGAGGTGGGGATATCGGGAAATAAAAGATAAAGTGCAATGTAGTACATGCATTCCAAACGGCTTAAAATTACTTCCATTGCCAGTAAAGATGGCAGCTCAGTGGTCTCTGCACAGTCACAGGGGACCCATGGTTCAGCAGCTTTATGATAGCAATATAGAGTAGTAAATATAATTTACAAGAATGTCAACACAGGATAACACCTCATACATTCAATTTACAATTCATGCTTATACTTCATAGGATGCCGTCCAAATATTCTACAAATGAAAAGTGTATATATAATTGTTCCATCTCTGAATTAAGAGGAGAGAGATGAATTTGACCCAGTATGACAGGGAGGAAGGTAAGAGATTTGCAGAGAGAAGACAGAACTCACCCTGGACATAAAAAGAGCTAAAGAAAAAAAGACTGTGCTCTGATTCTACATCACTAGACTGTGATTTTCACTGACTTATACCAAAAAAAAAAAAAAAAAAAAAAAGAAAGAAAAAGAAATGAATTCTTTAGATGATGAGGATGAACAACTCATACCCTGAACATGGACAGTCGGAGGCCATGATGGGTCTTCAGTTTAAAAGAGCTATCAGTTACTGAGGGGATTTGTTCTGCAGGACATCTCTTTCACAGGACACTACCCTTGACCTCACGGCCACTATGTATCAAATGGCCAGCTCAGAGGAACAATTCTTCTTGTCATTTAGTTAAGCAAAGTCTGTTTTATCTTTCTAGACTCATCTAAACTAAGTGCAGTGTACCGTATTTTGCTCCCATACTGCTGCTTTTCTCTGTCTCACTTCCATGAATCTGCTCAAATGCCTCCGTCTGATTCTAATATCATATATATATATATATATATATATATATATATATATATATATATATATATATCAAAAAGCTAGAAATCAAATAACTAAATGACCATATACTACTCAGCTATTAAAATGACGACTCCATGAATTATTTAGGCAAATGAATAGAACTAAAAAATATCATCCCGAGTGAAGTAACCCAGACCCAAAAGTACATGCATGGTATGTACTCACTGATAAGTTGATATTAGCCCCAAATCTCAGAATACCCACAATACAACTCAAAGACGAAATGAAGCTTAACATGAAGGAAGGCCAAAGGGTGAATGCTTCAAATCTACTCAGAAGGGGGAACAAAATCATCATGGGAGGCAGAAGGAAGGAGAAACCTGGATGGGAGAGGAGAGGTAAAAGGAAAAAAGGTGTGTGGGGGACCAGGTATGGGAAGGAGAGAAGTCCAGAGGTCCAGGAGAATTAATAGAAACAAGTAGCAGAGGGGTAGGGAATTTGGGGAACCATTAGAAAGTCTCAGATGCCGGGAGTGCAAGAGGATCCCAGGACCAGTGGGGATGATATTTGCTGAAATACCCAACAACAGAGAAATAGAACTTGAGGAGACCACTTCCAGCAGATAGACGTGGCCTCCAGTGGAGGAATGGGGCCACTCACCCATGTAAAAAATTTTAACCCAGAACTGTCCATGTCTAAAGAAAATGTAGGGACAAAAATGGATCAGAGGCTGAAGGAAAGACCATCCAGAAACTGCCCCACTGTGTAATCCATTCTATAGACAGACACAAAACCCTGACACTATTTTCTGATGGCAAGATGTGCGTGCAGACGGGAGCCTGGGATAGCTGTCCTCTGGGAGGCTCTGCCAGCAGCTGAATGAGACAGATACAGATACTTACAGCCAACCATTGTACTGAGGTCAGGGACTCCTATGGCATAGGGTAAGGATTTTAGGAGCTAAAGAGGATTGAAACCCCATAGGAAAAACAACAATATCAACTAACCAGACCCCTCAGAACTTCCAGAGAATAAACCACCAATCAAAGCATATACATGGGCTGGTCCATGCTTCCTACTATATATGTAGCAGAAAACTGCCTCATCTGGCATTAGTTTGAGAGGAAGTGCTTAGTCCTGTGGAGAGAAGCGGGATGATAGAGGGATGAGCAGCGATTGGGAGGATGGATGTGGGAGCACCCACTTAGAGGTGACAGGGAGGGGCATAGTGTAGGCTTTTCATGGAGGGGAGACAAATAAAATGATTAATAAAAGATGAAAAAAGAAAAAAGAAGGAAAATATGAGGTGTGGATATAAACAGAGAGTTTTCAAAAGAGGAAACTCAAATGGCTATAAAACACTTAGGGGCTAAAACATCCTCAGCTATCAGGGAAATGCAATTTAAAACTACTTTGCAATGAAATCTTGAACCCATGAAAATGGGTACAATCAATAAGACAATGACTGCTCAAGCTGGTGAGAATGTAGAGTTAGAGGAACATTTATTCTATGCTTGTGAGAGTGAAAACTTGTATAGCCACTGTGGAAATCATTGTGATTCTAAGTAAGATGGAAATCGATCTACCTCAATATTGAGCTATATTTCTCTTAGGCATATACACAAAGAATGCTCCATCCTACCTCAGAGATGTTTGTTTAACCATGTTTATTGCTATTGTCATCATAATAACCAAACATTGGAATCAACATATATGTCCCTCAATGAAAAAATGGATAAAGAAAATGTATATTTATACAATAGAGTATTACTTAGCTGTTAAAAATGAAATTTTCAGGTGAATGGATAGAAAAAAAAAATAGTTCTGAGTGAGGTATCCCCAGCCCAGAAAAAGAAATATGGTGTGCATTCACTTATAAGTGGATGGCAGATATTTTGTCAATGATAACCAAGCTACAGTTCCACAGAATCACAGAAGGCAGGTATAGAATAATGGACTAGGGATGACGACTTAGATCTCATTTAGAAAGGAAAATAGAAAAGATAGGTTTGGCATGATGGCGGTGGCTGGAATAAAAGGTTCATGTATTAATTAATTAATAATCAGCTAACTATTATATATTAACATTTAATGATAAACAATTAGCACACAATTAATAATTAGTTAATGAGAGGGAGCCGAAAGAAAAGGACAAGAAAGAAAATACAGGGAAGACAACTAAAATTAAGGGGCATTTGAGACATAGTATGGAGAGAGAGGGGGGAAAGGGAGAGGGAGAGGGAAGGAGGAGGGGAAGAGGGATAGGGGGAGTGGGGAGGGGGACAGGGAGAGGGATAGAGGGAGGGGTGAGGGGGAGGGGGAGGGGGAGAAAGAGAGGGAGAGGGAGGATTCCAGGCTGGGTCTGGTGCAGAGTGACTCCAGTGTAGAGAATGACTCCAATGTAGTCAGTCTCTCTTAGGTCCCCAGAAGTCTCTGGGGAGCTGCAGAGTAGAGAGATGCTAATGAAATCCTGAAGATGTAAGGATAGCTCTGCCCTAATCTGGCTACTTTGTTTATCTCTTATTTGGGGACCATTTGAGAAAAGCATGACCTTGGGTTCATAGAGAACATGAAGGTTCTAACAGATGGAGACCTCATGTGTTCGCATTCTTGTGAATGTTTCTGGAAGCAGGATCTGCCTATCTTCCATATATGTATAGACCACAGAAGCCCCATTAGATGATAGTGCTTTAATGAGACTCCATGTGTAAAGTATTTCTTCATGGCAGGAGT
>CACVCL010021497.1:0-60457 GCA_902729485.2 Mus minutoides
ATGGAGAGTATTTAGCATGTGCTTTCAATACTGTAAAAACTGTTCAAGAGCTAAGACTAACTTTGTAGTTGAAAAGTGAATATATATATATATATATATATATATATATATATGTGTGTGTGTGTATGTATGTATATGTGTGTGTATATATATATACATACACATATATGTGTGTATATACATACATATGTATATATGTGTGTATGTATATGTATGTGTTTGTGTATATATATATGTATGTGTGCATATATATATATATATATATATATATGGAGAGAGAGAGAGAGAGAGAGAGAGAGAGAGAAGGGCTTTACTGCCAGCCTGGTGGCACATGCCTATAATCCCAGCACTCAGGAGCCTGAGGCAGAAGACTGCCATTAAATATTCAGCCAACTGTGGGGGTTGGTGAGGAGAGCGTCATTAATTACTTGAGTCTTTAAAATGACTACAAAGGTCTGAAGTAGTTGTTCAGTTAAATATAACGGTTATAATTATTTCATGTGATATCCAATTACATGAGGATTTATGTATTATTAGGGTTTTTTTTCTCTCTCTTAAGTATAAGAAAGCATGTTACAGAGCCTGAGGCAGGGTGTTTATACCCAGGAGTTCAAGGCCAGCTTGGGCATCACAGTGAAACACTGTCTCAATAGATGGGTGGATGGAGGGACAGATGGAGGGACGGACAGAAAAACGGATGGATGGATTTACCAAATACAGTAACCACTCCATGAAACTATAATAAAGGCAGTGATTCTCTTGCTTTTACCAGCCTTTATCATTCTCTCCAGGCACACAAGCCATTCCAGCATCTTCACTTTCTGCTAATATTATTTTGAATGTTACGACCCTCTGTGCGGATACTTAGGCGTTGATGACACTTTCTTGGCATCGGTAGGTAGCCAGGGTGAAGTCTTTAAGCAAAACAGAATCAAAGATTTATGAGAAGTGGAGACCAAACCTACTGAAGTCAGCAAGGTCTGGGCAGGCCTGTAATCCCACCCACCATTCAGTTGGCTGAGACAGAAAGATTCAGACTTCAAGGCCAAACTGAGTGAGGGAGGCGGAGAACCTATCTCAAAAAACAGAGCAAAAAAGAATTCAAACAAAACAAAGTAACTGGTTGCCAGAACGTCTTTTCCGATAAGTGCAATTCTAAATTCTTTCGGATAAGATTCTAAACAAGCATCACGTTGTTCACACCTGCAAACATTCAGGATGGTCGTGTCCGTCAACCGTTATGTCTCAAATCAGTGAAACCTATCTCCCCAACAGATGCATTTCATCTCCCGCACAAACTCTTTTCTAATGTGGCTAAATCACCTTCTGGTCTGACCCTACTGACTGCTTTAAAGTAAACAGGTTTATTAGGGGAGTCATCCCAGAAGTGGAATCAAAACATCTATTTATAAACAAACGGAAAAAAAATAAAAATAGGTCTTTCCGAAATGTCCCAGGAAGAAAACTGTTTAATCTTAGTTATAAAATGTTTATTTACATGTACAAATATTTGCACTTCAAGCACCTGAAAGGGACTGTAGACAAAACCTCGGATTTATAAAGGTGACAACTTACTACAAAACACAGTCCGCCTTAAACTCTTCTTCTAGTATCCCATATAATCAGTAATACCCGGCTCATTCTCGAAACATCGTGTGGGTAGCCCCGACTGGGACTGGGCACAGAGAAAGGGAGAATGAGAACGTGAAGTTGCTGGTGAGGGTAAAAAAAAACGGAACAGTCCGAGAAGTCTGCAGTTTGTTTTGCTTTTCTAAAAAGCCAACGATTTCCCCCCATCTTCTCTATCCCCAATACATGTATCTATCTTTCTGTCGCAGCTGTAAACTCCTCCATCCATTTCTGACCACATCCACGAATCCCGGGAGAACCAGTGAAGGCTACCTAACCCTGTGTCCTGGCCGCAGGCGGAAAGGATACACTCTGAGGCTAGAAGCCCAGGCACTACAAGTTCTCCCTGACAGGGATAAGGGATGAAGGGGTGAAGGGAGCGGAGGACTGAGAGTCCCCTCAGCATATCCCCAACAGCATCACCAAGACAGCAGTCCCTGGCGGACCTGAAAAGTGACCGGATCTCAGAGCCACACGAAAGGCTCGTCCCCAAAACGCGCCGGCTTCCCCTCCCCTAAACCCGTCTCCGCCAGGCGATCAGCGTCCTCACACTCACCCGTCCGCGCTCCAGCTTTAGCAGCAACTCGGAGAATGCCGCCCACCTCTGACAACCATAGAGACGCAAAAGCCGGGAGCCCCGCTCTGCGTCCTCCGCCCACTCTCACGTGACTCCCTCAGCCGCTGGGCCTGCCGGGATCTTGATGAAACGTAGCAGGGAGGAACCGAGGGGGAAATGGGGAGGGGCAGAGAAGCAACCCCGCCCTTCCCTGGGGCCCGCCCACACTTCGGATCCCGCCCCAAGTCAAGACTCCGCCCTCGCTTGGGGGGCCCGCCCTGTCCTTAGCCCCGCCCACAAGTCATCGTCACGTCCTCGCTGTTTAGGCGGGAAAGCCGGCATGTATGCAAAATCCCTCCTGCTCCTGCTCCTGCTCCTGCATTCCATTGATGATTTTCTCTGCTGTCGAAGTGCACCTCTCCTGTACCTCTTTCTAGTTAAACCCTGCTCTTCCGTAAGTGAGAAATTGATAACGAGGTTCTTCCCACCAGTCTAGAAGTTCACACTGGTTTTATTTTAGGAACATCTTTTATTTATTCTTTGACAGTTTCGTAAGATATAATGTATCTTAATCTTATTCACCTCCAGTTCCCCACTCTCACTCCTTCCAGGCAGTCCCCGACTAGTCTCCCAGCACTAGGAACTTAGAGGCCAGTGTGGTTTACTTAGACCTGTGTCAAATTATGAAAAAGAGGAGCTCAGCAAGTAAGGAGCTCTTACTACCAAGCCAGATAACCTAACCTGTATTTGAGTCCCAGGACACTTACGGTGGAAGGAGAGAACTGACTGATGCAAGTTGTCCCCTAACCTTCAGAACCATGCTGCAGAATACATACATACATACATACATACATACATACATACATACAAAATAAGGGGAGGGAGAAAAGGAGCAAGTAAAAGTCTCTTGGGACACACATCTTGTTATCTCTGAAACTTGTAAATTTCACATTGCATCATAAACACCATTGAACACTTTGGAGGCTCACGGGATAAACTCTTTATTTGAACAAGGAAAAGAGAAAAATCATCAATATATAAGTTGAATAAAGTTTTCAGCCAGAAGTGGTGGCATAGAACTGTAATCTGAGCATCTGAGAGACAAAGGCAGTAGGATCAGGAGTTCAAAGCCATACTTAGTTACATAGTGAGTTTGAGGCTAGTGTGGGCTCTATAAGATCCTGTCTGAAAAACCAAGCCAAACATAAAAATCCATCAAGATCAAGGAAGACAATGATTAAGTTGTGCATGCTAGTATATGACTATAACCCCTGTAGAGATGGAGGCAGGAGGATCAGGAATTGTCTTTAGGTTGTCCTCATCTACATACATAGCAAATTGTTCTCTAACCTCCATCCATGTACCATAGCAAATGTGTTACCCCCACATACATACTCATACACATAATATGTAAATAAATATTAGAAGAAATATCCAGGTATTCCTCCCCTGCCCCACACCAGTAGTCCCCAAGCCACATTGATGATCAAATGCCTCACACTTAACTGGAGAGATTTTTGGTTTAGGGTTTTTTTTTGTTTTGTTTTGTTTTTGACAGGTCTTTCTATATAGGCTAGGGTACCCATGCTGTTCTCAAATTCATGGTAATCCTCCTGCCTCGGCCTCCAAAGTGCAGGGGCTGTAGGCATGCACCACTATGCCTGGCTCAGGGTAAAATAACACAGATTCCAGTGGGTGCATCCTAAGATACACTCACTGGACTAGAACGGTGCTCAGAGATCTGGATCTTCATAGTCCCATGTGATTTTCATGTAAATGTTGAATGGGAAAAGAAATGGATTTGGGCCTTTTTTCCCCTCCATGCCACAGAATAAAATATCTCTATTTTGCTTTCAGTATAGCAAAAGTACATTATACTAGAAATTCTGTGCTATTGAGAGAGAGAGGGAGAGATAATTTTTTTCCTTTCAATTGGGCCAACATATAAATTGACATGCTTTCAAGCATTTCCTACTTATCTATTTTTATCACATACATAAAAGTACCAATTCCAGATGTTACCGTGGCAGGCTCAACTTATTATATCACAGTGAAAAGTGACTCTCTCCTGTAACAGGCACCTGAGTGAATGGAGTGTCATTTCATAAGCCTTTCATTCAATTCTTTCAAATGAATTCAAAAGAGACTCCCCATTCTTCATTATATTTATCTTCAGAGTTTTATATATTATAGTCTTTAAAAACCTGTGCAGATTTCCAAAGCTTTCCTCTCTCTTCTGTAGTGCTGGGGACTGAACACCAAACTTGGTACAGTCTAGGAAGCCCCCTAGTACTAAGCTGTTTTCCACCCCACAAATTTTTATTGAGGAACTATTATATTCCAGCATCACTTAGAAGCTAAGTTCTTAGTTGCTATTGTAGTGTGTATATTCTTTCCTGACCAGAAATAATTATATTCAAATAAGTAAGAAAAAAATTAAAAACCTTAAATGTTCCTTTCTTTTTATCACTAAGAAAGCAAGAAAGACCAGCTAAATCAAGGATACATATTTTAAATCTATTATTTTTTCATTGTAGTTGAAGGTAACTATAAAATCAAAGAATTGCTTCTCCTATTTTGAGTCCTAAATCCATTTTTTCCACTTTTATAAAAGGAAGCAGGCTTTCATGGTTGAATTCAGGGCGAGGGCAGAAAGGTCCAAGAGCATCTGGAACATCTTGTGCTAGAAAGTCTGGCTGTACCCAGGAAATTAAAAGGTGTGTGCCAAAAACTTGAAGGGCTTCAAAATGGCCAACTGTGGGACCATGGGAGTACTAAATGGAGAACAATGCAACGGTTCATATAAGCTCAGCCCAGAGAGTGGCACTATTTGGAGGTGTGGCCTTGTTGGAGTGGGTGTGGCCTTGTTGGGGATGGGCATGGCCTTGTTGGAAAAGGTGTGCCACTGTGGGAGTGGGCTTTAAGACCCTCCTGGGGGTCTTAAAAGCTGCCTGGAAGCCAATCTTCCATTAGCAGCCTTCAGACGAAGATGATGAACTCTCAGCTTCTGCACCATGCCTGCCTGGATGCTGCCATGTTTCTGCCTTGATGATAATGGACTGAACCTCTGAACCTGTAAGCCAGCCCCAATTAAATGTTGTCTTTTATAAGAGGTGCCTTGGAGCAGGGCGTGGTGGCACACCCCTTTACTTGAGAGGCAGAGGCAGGCGAATTTCTGAGTTGGAGGCCAGCCTGGTCTACAGAGTGAGTTCCAGGACAGCCAAGGCTACACAGAGACCCTGTCTCGAAAAACCAAAAAAACCAACAAACAAAAAAGTTGCCTTGGTCATGATGTCTGTTCAGAGCAGCAAAACCATAACTAAGACAGGCTGTAACCCACTGAATAAAGACTCCATGAGTCTTTAGTAATGAGGGAGTGGGGGATACACAAATAGATGGAAGAGGACAGCTATTCCCTTAACACGAGGTCCCCACGATAAATACAAAGGCAGCAGACAGGAAACAAAACAAAACAACCACAAACCAAACAAACCAAGAGTTTGCAACAAGCATGGTAACAAGCATGGCAAAGACAGAACAAATGTCAAGGGATACCAGATGGGGTAAGTAAAAATGTCGGAGAAGCTACTTTTTTTTTTTTTTTTAATGAAAGGAAAACAAAAGGTGAAGCGCCCAGCTTTATGGATCAGAAAGGACTTGACCGCTGGACTTAGGACATGACCCTAAGTTGAAATCTTATAAAAAGTTTATTGGAACAGTTGAAGCAATTGGACTATGGGCCATAGATTAGATAGACATAGACCCCACATTTGATAATTGTGTGGCTACATATAGGAGTATCAGTCTTAGCAATTTAACCTGATGTGCGAGCAGGCATAAGAGCAAGATATACACAAGCTATTCTCAGAAGAGTTAGAAGAAAGAAAATAGCTAGACAGAGGGATAAAGCCAATACATTGAAATGTTCAAATTTGATAAATTTGAGTACATGATAGTCAGAGGTTTCCTATACTATTAGCTTTTTTCCCCTCAAGCATTTAATTTTTAAATTTTAATTAATTAATTAATTTATTTATTTTTGAGACAGGAGTTTACTGTGTAGCTCTGAATGTCCTGGAACTCCCTCTGTAGACCAGACTGGCCTTGAACTCAAAGATCTGCCTGCCTCTGCTTCCTGAGTTAAAGGTATGCTCCACTACCACATGGCTTGTTTTAAATTTTTATATTTAAAGAAAGAGTTTTTTCTAACTGTCCTTAAGGGTATACCCAGTAATAGACGACCAAGAGAAAATGAAATCAACAGCATCTTCGGAGGTTCCTTGTCTCGCAATGTTCTGTCAAAATATGCTTGCAGGTGTACGCGCGCGCGTGTGCACACACACACACACACACACACACACACATGAGCGCTTTAAAATTGGTTATGCTATCATTTTAAATTTTTTTCATTTCATATATATATAATTCCTTCTCTCTTTTTTACCCTACAAGTCCTTTGCATATATATTATGGCTTCTATTGATGTTTTTAGGCCATTCCTGAGTGTGGGAACAAGTGGGTCTCTGTTTCCCTCCTGTTTGTTTGTCCAATTCTTTTTTTTAAAAAAAGATTTATTTATTTATTTAATGTGATTACACTGTCACTCTCTTTAGACACACCAGAAGAGGACACTGGATCCCATTCCAGATGGCTGTAAGCCACCATGTGGTTGCTGGGAATTGAACTCAGGACCTCTGGAAGAGCAGTCAGTGCTCTTAACCACTGAGCCATCTCTACAGCCCTTGTTTGTCCAATTCTAATGTGTTAGTTTGTTTTATCCTATTTTATTTTATTTTTAAAAGGTTGTTTCCTTAATTTTTCTCATTTTAAATTGATTCCTAAATTTATCTAAAATTCTAAAATATCTAAAACTTCAGCACAACCTTTATTATTATTATTATTATTATTATTATTATTATTATTATTGACAGTCTTACTACATAGTCCAAGCAGGTCTTTCACTACGATTCTCCTTTGGCCTTGCTTTAACTGGTTTTATTATTAGAGTCGGGAGATTGGGTGTTTTTGTTTGTCTTTTGTTTTTATTGTTTTAGTTTATTATATACTGTCAATAATTTATAGACGGACACATTTTTCTAGTTCCAGTTCCAGGAACTTTTCACATTTCCTTCTAATGCATTTGTCAGGTCTCAAAGAAACCCAGAAGAGACCTTGCTGGATACCTGCGACTCCTCCCAGCACGTCTTGCCCCGCCCCTTTCTCTAAACCTCTCCCGCCCAGGGGCTTAGCTTCCCTTCCCCCAGCTTCTCATTTCTATATATAAAGCTGTCATATCTGCGGTGTGCTTTCTTGATCCTCTCTGTCCGAGGCTTGTCTCTTCCTCTCTGCTTCCTCCCACCCGCCCATCCCCACGCCCTACGCCCCTCCCACCCCCACCCCTACCCTCATAGCCCAGTTCAGTCCGGACCCTTGCAGATGCCTCTGACTGTACTCCCCCTCATATCTACAATAAAACCCAACTATACTTCAGAGCGGCCAATGTCATTTCATTCAGGCTTAATGCTATACTGTAAATGCTCATTTCTATTTAGTGCTAAAAATTCATCAGTTGAGCCTGGTACCCCTGGAATCAAGGTTAAACAAGAGAGCAAGCTGGTCAGTATGCTTTATTCCCAGTGATTAGATTTTCAACCTTCTTACAAGGATGGAATTTTTTTCCTATAAAGTAATTGCTACTATTTGTTTTCTCCTGTCTTAAAATTTTTATCTACTCAGAATTTTTAAACATTTTAAGTTATAAAGGCATACTTACCTTTAAATTCAAATAGTAAAGAGTTATTTTGAACTGGGTGTAGTGTTGCTGGCTTTTAATCCCAGCACTTGGGAGGGAGAAGGAAGTATATCTCTGTGAGTTCAAGACCAGCCTGTTCTATATTGAGAGTTCCAGGTCAGTCAGAGCTACACAGTGAGACGATCCTGTCTCAAAAAGAAAAAAAGAAAATTCTTTCTCTTCATTATAAAGCCTCCCATAATGATAACATTAGTCAATAGTTATACCCTTCAAACTTTCCTATGCTTGTATCAATAAGTTCATGTGTATATATGCATAGATTTTTAAAATACAATTAATTATGTACAATATGGGTTTTCTTTTCTTATTTAACAAATATGTCTTTGTTAACCTTTATTTTGTCAAAGCTGTAGTCTTTATGTTTTCAAAGGCCATGTTTCTTTATAATAGTTATATAGTACATTTTCAGATTCATCTTTTTAAATCATAAACTTTATTTAAAAAGCTTGCAAATAAAAATATCCCACACTATAATCAAACAGACTCAAAGCCTATAGCTCAAAATCAAACAGACCCAAAGCCTATAGCTCAAAATCACACAGACCCAAAGCCTATAGCTCAAAATCACACAGACCCAAAGCCTATAGCTCAAAATCACACAGACCCAAAGCCTATAGCTCAAAATCACACAGACCCAAAGCCTATAGCTCAAAATCACACAGACCCAAAGCCTATAGCTCAGTGAAGGTTTATGCAGTCAGAAGAGGGGTTCAGAGTGGGAGCTGAGGTGCTTCACACTGAACAATTTCACGTGGCGCACGCCTTTAATCCCAGCACTGGGGAGGCAGAGGCAGGTGGATTTCTGAGTTTGAGGCCAGCCTGGTCTACAAAGTGAGTGCCAGGACAGCCAGGGCTATACAGAGAAACCTTGTCTCGCAAAAACCAAAAAAAGAAAAAAGAAAAAAAAAATTCCAGGTACCCATAATGAGCCAGCTTTCTTTCTTTCTTTCTTTCTTTCTTTCTTTCTTTCTTTCTTTCTTTCTTTCTTTCTTTCTTTCTTTCTTTCTTTTTCTTTCTTTCTTTTTCCTTTTAAAACATTGTAGTTCCAGGTCCCGCCTCTCCTCTCAGGTTGTCCAGACCGACGTTGCACCGACTAGGAAAGGACTTCGCAAAGTCCAGAATGGGTGGGCTACATGGTCTCCCTCCAGAGCATCAGACACCGTTGCTTGCCCCGGGCAGGAGGGGTGCAATGGGGTCTAGGACGAGTGGGGACGTCAGAACTCTGGTCTGGCTGTAGATGCAGAGTAGAGTTACAGTTCTAAGAAAAGGAATGAAGAGGGTTGGGCGGCCAGCAGGGGGTCAGATGGTCGGGCCGGGTCCTGCTGCATCTGCAGTGGTGGATGCAATGTCGGGTGGGCCTGCGCTCTGGTGCTAGCCTCTGCAAGCAACAGGAGACTGACCAGGTAGGTAGGCAGGTCCCAAGGGCCAGTGAGGAGTGGAAGAAATAGCTCTCCCACTGCTCTCCCTGTCCCCACGCCCCGCCCCCGAGTGTTAGAACTCAGTAGAAACAGCCAGTTTCAGTCGATCCTTGTTGAAAATGTTCTTTACTCCATGTGGACAGGGTCTACATGAACCTTGGGGATTTGGGGGTAAATGCACTCTATCCACTGAGGCTAAGATGCTGGCGATGCTCTTCATGGGGAAGATTCCCAGCTGCTGGGCTGTGTGACCGACTACTATGACCATCTGGTTGGCGTTCTCCCAGTTACGTGCTCCAAGGCTGGAAACGGAGAGACTTAGTCCCACTCCTGCTGGTCTCAAGATGAGAGTTAAATCTCAAGTTTCGAGATTTCTGGGATTTGAACATGTTCCACCTCCTCAGTTCCACACCAATTTCTCTGGCGTCACGGTCCACATGCCCCACGGAAGACTGGTTTTATATTTTATGTATGTGTATGTTCATGTGTGTATATGTGTCTGAAGAGGTATAGTATCTTCTGGAGTGGGGTTATAGGTTTGTGAGCCTACCTGATGTGGGTGCTGGAAACTGAACAGCAAGTGTTCTTATCCACTGAGCCATCTCTCCAGTCCATATACACATACATTTGAATTCAAAAGCATGCATTTATATGATTTAATTTTTAATCTTATTTTTATGTGTCTATATTCATGTCTCTGCATCCAATGTGTGTCTCATGTCTGTGGAAGCCAGAAGAGGGTGTCAGATCCCCTGGAACTAGAGTTAAGTATGGTTGTGATACTCCACATGAGTATTGAGAGTCAAACCGGTCTCAAAACAAAACAAAACAAAATAAAAATCTAAAATCAAAAACAACAAAGGACCAATGGTATGGTTCAGCTGGCAAAGGCCCTTGTCTGGAAAATCTGGCAGCCTGAGTTCAACCCCTGGATCTTCTGTAAAGGTGAAAGGAGGAACCCAAGTTGTTCTCAAGAATTTTATATTTTACTACAGCATGCATGAACACACACACACACACACACACACACACACACACATTATAATTAACATCAAATAAATCATATATTTTAAAACAATGTTATAAAATAATGTCCTGGGGGCTGGAGAGATGGCTCAGTGGTTAAGAGCACTGACTGCTCTTCCAGAGGTCCTGAGTTCAATTCCCAGCAACCACATGGTGGCTCACAACCATCTGTAATGGGATCCAATGCCCTCTTCTGGTGTGTCTGAAGACAGTGACAGTGTACTCAGATACATAAAATAATGTCCTGGCTAATGTTTTGCCAACTTGACACATCTAAAGTTATCTGGGAAGAGGGAACCTCAATTGAGAAAATACTTCTATAACATCTGCCTGTAAGGTAAGTAGGTCTGTGCATTTTCCAGCCTACTGTGGGCGGTGTGACCGCGGAGCATGGTCCTGAATTGTATAAACAAGCAAGCTGAGCAAACCATGAGGAACAAACCGGAAAGCTTACTACTGGCCTCACTCTTTGCTTCCACGTTCCTGCTCCGACTTCCGCTCATGACCATGATCGGGGACACGTAAGCCAAATAATCCTCTTCCTTCCAAGCTGCCTTCGGTTATGGTGTTTTATCACAGCAATAGAGAGCAAAGTAGGACAAATAATGTAAACAGAACATTAAAAATGCAGGCACACATACATACACACTTTGAAGACCTTCATATCACTCACTAACAGACTTCCTCATCTGCCTGCCTGCCTGTCTGTCTGCCTGTCTGTTTGCTTGAGACAAAGTATCTATGTGCGGCCCTAAATGGCCTGAAACTTGCTCTGTAGACCAGGCTGGCCTAGAACTCTGGGTGGGATCTACCAGCTTCTGCCTCCCACCTCCCTTTAATTAGTCACCTGATTTGTGTAGTCAGACTCTTATTAGACTGTAACAAATTTTGGCTTTAACAAATAATCTGCAGCTAATAGTTGTGTTTATACTTCATCTTACCTTGGTGAGAGTCAATGGAATAAACTCCTAGATGCATAATTGTGGGGTCAAAATTTATACACCCTGGTTTCTCTGGAAAGCAGATTTGGGGTGAGAACGCCTGAGGTAGGGGTGTGTTTTTAGAAGTGCTCTTGAGTTTAACAGCTCAGGGAGAGAGAAGGAGGAAGCTAATTATGCAGAAGGAGAAGTGACCCCTGCTGACCCCTGCACCTTAGCTAACCCCACAGGGAAGCTGTGGAGTTCAACTTGCTCATCAATCTTCAGGCTTTGAGTGGAAATAACAAGTCTTTCTTGTCAGTCACAGGCTGTGGGCTGCCCCAGAAAATCCTGTCCTTGAGTGAGGCTGCTCTCTGCAGCTGAAGCAAAACTTGAAAGGGCTGACAGGTAAAGGCTGCCTGCTACCCAATTCCTCACAAGCTGGGGCAATTTTTTCAGAAAGAAAAATCTCATTTTCTTTTTTCTTTTTCTTTTTCTTTTTCTTTTTCTTTTTCTTTTTCTTTTTCTTTTTTCTTTTCTTTTCTTTTCTTTTCTTTTCTTTTCTTTTCTTTTCTTTTCTTTTCTCTTTGGATACATTTTACCAAATTGCCACACCAATTGTCTTAGTTTGGGATTTACTGCTGTGCACAGCTACCACGACCAAGGCAACTCTTATAAAGGACAATATTTAAATGGGGCTGGCTTACAGGCTCGGAGTTTCAGTCCATTATCTTCATGGCAGGAAGAACAGCAGCGTCCAGGCAGGTATGGCACTGGAGGAGCTGAGACTTCTACATCTTCATACAAAGGGAGCCAGGAACAGACTGTCCTTAGGCAGCTAGGAGGAGGGTCTCAAAGCCCACCCCGACAGTGACACACTTCCTTCAATAAGGCCACACCACCTAATAGTGCCACTCCCTGGGCCAAGCATATTCAAAGCATCACACCAATTTATATTCCACAAATAAGTATGTGTGTTTGCCCATATTCCTCCCCAACAAACTGTGTTGTCAGACTTCTGTATTTTCCAGTCAATCAGGGTGAAATACAACATCACACTGCAGGTTTCCTGGTGTTTGTTTTTTAATCATTGAAGGAAGTTGAGCTTCCTTTCTATTCTAAAGAGCCCCCTGTCTTTCTTTTCACTGAATGGTCTGCTTATATCCTTCACACATTCTTCCCTTGTGTTCAGTATTTTAAAAGAGATGTGGTAAGGACTTTTAGTGTCTGGTAAGTTAGCCAAGTCTTTACCACACACCCTTCCAATACAACACTTTAATACTTTGTTAACATTTTGTATATGTGTTACTCCCATCCAAGGCATGTAGACTGCCATAGTTACCTTTTCTTATTTTCTGCTGTCTTTGGTTAATAATAATTTTCTGGGCTCATGTCTTTTTTTTTTTTTTTTCGAGACAGGGTTTCTCTGTATAGCCCGGGCTGTCCTGGAACTCACTCTGTAAACCAGGCTGGACTCGGACTCAGAAATCTGCCTGCCTCTGCCTCCCAAGTGCTGGGATTGAAGGCGTGCTGCGCCACCACTGCCCGGCTTGGGCTCATGTCTTTTATTTGGTTATTTCTCTCTTGTCTGTCTTCCTTTAACTGTCTAACCTGCAATTTTCTTTGGTAACTTTTTCTTCTCTTTCCTCTGTTCTCTTTGTAGAATTTCTTCAATGTAGCATTTCTTTAAAAAGAAAGAAAAAAAAAAGTTCTCAGCAGCAAGGTAACTGCACTGGGTAGTTTATGTCAATTTGACACAAGATAGAGTCATCAGAGAGGATGGAGCCTCTATTGAGAAAATGCCACTATAAGTAGGTGAGCCTGTAGGACATTTTCTAAATTAGTGATTGATGGGGGATGACCCAGCCCCTTGTGGGTGGTGCCATCCCTGAGTTGGTTGGTAGTCCTGGGTTCTATAAGAAAGCAGGGTGAGCAAGCCATGAGAAGCAAGCCAGTAAGCAATATTTCTTTGTGGCCTCTGCATCCAGGTCTGGAAGAGCCCCTGCTTCCAAGTCTCTTCCCTGTGTAGTGACACTTCTGGAATTTTGGTTTCTCAAAAAAAAAAAAAAACCCAAAATAAAACAAAACAACACAAAACAACAACAACAACAACCCCATAGAAATAGTATTAAAATGTTTTTGTTTTAATCCCAGGTGTGGGATATGTGTCTGCTTCAGTTTACAGCAGATGGCTATGATTTGCCTCAAGCTCTAGCAGAGGCATGATTTTGCCAGCTGCAGATAGTTTCTGTGATTGTGTAACATTTGGAATTCTGGGGATTTTTCAGAGGGTATCTAAATGCTAGGGCCCTTAGTAATGTGATAGGTTGTTGTTTGGTTGTTGATGGTCATTGTTGGTTAGGAAGTTGTGCACCAAGAAGAAACAACTACACAAAGAAATTAGATGTCCTGACTGTGAAGATAAAACTTTCCCCAAGGAACTCAATGTTCCTAATCAGCAGGAAATAGTCTAATAATGATGACAACCTCTTTTGACCCCTGATTTTATTCAGGGACCTTTTTCCTTTCCTTTCTAGTCTTTTTTTTTTCCTTCTCTCATATCTAGTGTTAGAGGGTTGAAAGAGTGGAAGAGAAGAACCCACAAAGTAGCAAAATCAAGTTTCAGCCCTGTTAAGTGCCTGTCCTGACTTCATTTGATGATGAGCAGTGATTTGGAAGTAGCTGAATAAACTTTCTCCCAAGTGTGTCACATGGTTTAGTCATGGTTTTATCACAGCAATAGAAACCCTAATTAAGACAGTATCTCACATATGAGCACTTGCCTAGCATACACGAAGCCTGTGAGAGTTGGTTCTGCCTCCAGTACCAGAGAGATAGAGAGAGAGAGAGAGAGAGAGAGAGAGAGAGAGAACATGACACATTCCAACATTTACTAAAATACAACAATCTTTATCAAGAGGCAACATTTTAGTATTGTTAGATCTCAGAGAAACCTGGGACCATTCTGATGTTATCAACACATGGTTTGGTTTGGTTTCATTTTGAGATAGGGTCTCACTACGTGGGCTGCTTTTGAATTCACAATCCTCCTGTCTCCCATCCTGAGTGCTAGGATTACAGGTATGTTTCACCACACGTGGCACCAATGTGTTTTTTCTTTCTACTCACAACAGACCCTTAAGTTATGTTTATTTTTCTCAAGATGACAGATCTAAATGTGAATGGAATTTATAATTTTGTTTTTGTCATAGTAATTAGATAAGATTAAACCAATCAGCTACAGCCTAATAAGCTTGGATAACTCTAGTTGCCCTAAAGGACATATATAGTATATACATATATTATATACTATAATAACTAAGCACAGTGGAGACTGATGTAATTTCACATTTATGGTTTTTTGTTGCTGTTGTTGTTGTGGATGTTTTGTTTGATTTGGTCTTTTTGAGACACAGTTTCTCCGTGTAACCATGGCTGTCCTGGAACTCATTCTGTAGATCAGGCTGGCTTCAATTTCAGAGATCTGCCCCCAGAGTGCTGTGATTAAAGGGGTGTGCCATTACACCATCCCACAATCATGTTTATGGTTTAGAAGCTGCACAGAGACTGTGGGCCAAACTCAGCACAGTTTGAACTCTCCCAATTCACAAACCGTTCTTTTAATGTTTTAGTTGCAGGGACCTCAACTTTAAGAAAATCTGGAGACTGAGGGATTATAGCTGAGGGGTATAGCACTTACAAGGCTGAGTTCAGTCTCAAGTACACTACACTATACTCCCCCCCACACACAAAATTACTTTCAATTTTGCTCCTGTTGATACAGGTCCATATTGTTACTATAACAATAGAAGAGCCGGTGAGATGGCTCAGTGGATAAAGGTGTGCTCTGCCAACCTGAGTTCCACCACTGGACTCACATAGTGGAAGAGGATAACAACTCCCATAAGTTGTTCTCTGATCTATCTATCTATCTATCTATCTATCTATCTATCTATCTATTGATAGAGATAATACAGGTATAGACAGATTTATAGATATAGATATATAGCTATGCATGTGCCTCTCTTCCCCTGAATAAAAATGTAATTCAAAAAAGAAAGAAAAATGAAGGCTTATTGGATAGAAGACTATCCCTTTATGATATGAAGAAATGGAACAAGCTCGGGATCTTCTGCAGGTGTCAGTGTTGACAGGGCTCCAAGGAATTGCCTGCTAAGTGACTTCCACGCTTCCTTTAAATCAACTTAAAGTTGTGAGAATAGAAGCTTTCTGGTGGCAGGGGTTTCAAAACAAGTTAAAAGACTTCCTTTTTTGGAGCCCTTAACTATTACTCAAAAATCATCACTTCCTGCCATGCAATTCTGCCCCCATAAGCTACCAGATAGAGACCTGTTGTCCACAGTTGAGGTCCACACTAAATTCTCTTCTGAAGAAATAACTTTAGGTAGATTGCTGATCAGTTTCCTCCATGCCCAAATTGATTGCTCTAAATTTCTGAAATCTTGGGGACATCTTCCACACATGTAAGGAAAAAAAATCAACTAAAATACAGACCCTAAGTTAAATTTGATCCTTCCTGTTTCCGAAATTTCCTCATTCTTCTCCAGAAACCTTAAGTAAACAAGGAGTCACTCTAATAGTAGAAGACCTGATGGAGTAAGGATTAATATTCTGTGTGCTAGTTCTAATAATGGTATCTTACCTATAAAACCAATGTCCAGAGATAAGTTTGCGTTTGTGTAGAACCTTATACCTAAGAGGGAGTATCTCAAGTATATTACATCAAAACCGTTTGACAGCAACAGCTCCAGCTGAGTCTGAAGGACTAACACTAGTGGATTCATGTTCTGTCATGTATCCTTGAATCATGTATGATGAGCACTTGTAGATAAGAGTATCAATATTTGTTTGCATTTATTTCAAAGAATCAACAGTGTAAAAATAGTAACACCACAGGGAAACCCTCTCATACTATTTTTTTGCAAGATATCCATATTTAAAAATCAGTTTTCACAAGAGTTCTACCTAGATCGGCATCCAGACAAGTTGTTTCTTTGTTCTTCATCTACAAAAAGATTCAGAAGTCAACTTGAAACATCTGTTACAAGAACTTTATGACAAACACATGCTCTCTTAGGATAATCTTGAATATTTACAAGAGGCACTACATGACATGTCATGTGTCATCTGCTGTGAAAGGAACCCTGTCTTTGGAATGACTAAATATTATACAATGCTACCCTGGGGTTATAACTTGGACAGTTCTGGAGTTTCCTTGGATTACCAGGATATTGCAGGTAATAGGTCCCAAATTTTTCTTTTTTTGGCTCTCCTCTCTAAGCAAAATGAATATAGCACTCAGGAATTCCTTTCTTACAAAACAAGAAATGAGAAGGTCCCTAATTAAATGAGTTTTTAAATCGACACACATTAGGATAGCCCAGCCATCTTGATACTATCATTCTGTTTGTAAACAAAGCAATCAATCACACTTTGGACACCGTGATGGTGAGTGTTACATTTCAACTTGACAAGATCTAGAACCACCAAGGAGACAAGCTCTGGTACATGGCCTATGCATGATAGCATCATTAGGTTAATGAGGTAGAAAGACCTGTCTACTGTGGGTGGCACCATTCCCTGGCTTGGGATCTTGGACTGTATAAAAAGGGAAAAGTAAGGTGAGTCTCTGCTTCCTGATTTTGGAGACAATAGGTATAACAGTAACGATATGATTGAGTGAATTTTTAAAATGATTTTATGTCCCTCAATCATTTAATTTTTACTGGAAACTCTCCAACGCATAAAAATACTCTCGGGGGCTTTGAGATGGCTCAGCACATGAAAGCACTTTCTTTGTAAAGGAAGTGACCCGAGCTTAATTTCCAACACCCATGGTAGAAGAGAATCAACTACCAAAAGCTGTCCTCTGACCTCCACATCACTTCTAGTCTTCTGAAAAGGCAGAAATAACCATGGGTATTTTAAATTAAAGTGAGAAAACCTGAGGATATAGTACTGCTCTAGCCTAAAATATTTTTCTTAGCTTTTCATCAATAGGATCTACATCTCTTGGAAAACATGAACTAATTCTAAATGAAATTGTCACTAGTTCATTTTTGGCTACAGATCCATTTTGAGGCCAGCCTGGGATATATGAGATACTATTTTAAAAATTAAAATAAGTCAAGTGTGGTGGTACGTGATTTTAGTCCTAATATTCAAGAGGCACAGGCAGGCAAATCTCTGTGAGTTCAAGGCCAGCCTAGTCAACATAGTAAGGTCTGGGTCAGTCAAGAGCTACATATTGAGACTCTGTCTAAAAATTTTAAATAATATAGAAGCAAATGAATAAGTAAGTAGACAAATAACTTAGAATCAGCTTTTATGCATGCTTGCGAGACCCATTTAAACCCCCTTTCCCCATACACTTGGCTACAATTTTTAAAGTATTTTTCTAAATTTTTATATGTATGTGTGACCACATGTGCATGTAATAACTATGAAATCCAGAAAAGGGTGTCAGATTCCCCTGGAACTGGAATTATATAGCTGTCAGTTGCCATGTAGGAGCTGAGAATCAGACTTGGATCCTCTAGAACAGGAGCAAGTGCTCTTAACTGGAGGCATAATATTTTTGTACACTGTGTAAAGTTTACCCTTGGGCTATTCAAATGCTCATCTGCCCTCAGATCTTGTTTCAGTAAGGATACAACATTGTAATGCTTATACCAAGAATCTCCTGTCTCAAGTTTGTGTAAACAATTCTTACCATTTATTCTCTATCTTGTCAATAAATGCTGACCATCCAATGGCTGGGCAGAATAGAGAATAGGGTGGGACATCTGTGGGGGGGGGGCAGGGAGGAGAATGGGGGAGAGAGGGAGATTCAGATCAGCGAGGAGGGTGGAGGATTTGGAGCCATGGAGAAGGGGTCCAGAGAGAGATCATGGAAGCACACCTGAAGCTCCAAGAGCCAGATAATAATAATAATAATATGCAAGTGTCATGGGATGGGGCTGGGAAGTATTCAGATTAGCATGGAAGGCTAAGGTAGATCATTTACTGCTCAGCTACTGAGGTGCAGTTTTAAATAAATCTTGGTTTCTCTGTGAAGTTATTGGGGAGTAGCATAAAGGTAAAGAAATACAGCCACTGGATTAACTCACTGCTTACAGTTTTATTAAAAATAATTAATGTAGCTAGAGAAAGTACCCAAGGAGCTGAAGGGGTCTGCAACCCTAGAGGTGGAACAACAATATGAACTAACCATTACCCCCAGAGCTCGTGTCTCTAGAGGCATATGTAGCAGAAGATGGCCTAGTCAGCCATCGTTGGGAAGAGAGGCCCCTTGGTATTGCAAACTTTATATGCCCCAGTACAGGGGAATGCCAGGGCCAAGAAGTGGGAGTGGGCGGGTAGGGGAGTAGGGGCAGGGGAAGGGTATAGGGGACCTTCGGGATAGCATTTGAAATGTAAATGAAGAAAATATCTACTGAAAAATAATTAATGTACACTTAATCAGTGAGCCATCTCTTCAGTCCCCTATAAAAAATAAATCTTAAAAAAATGTAGTTCTTATATCAAGTACTCCAAGTATATTTATTGAAATACAAATGAGTACACATATACTGTCCCACAGGCTACTGTGCATTTCTAGACACTCTGTCTGGGCATGGAAGATATCACCCTAACGTGTGATAAGGAAGCTGAGGTTGAGAGTAGTGGCCTAGCCTTTCAAGTGCCACACTGCCGACCACTATTCTTGACAGGTTTCCNAGTGATCAAGGGCCCCTTGTGGGTGGGACCATCTCTGGGCTGGCAGTCTTGGGTTCTATAAGAGAGCAGGCTGAGCAAGCCAAGGGAAGCAAGCCAGTAAAGAACATCCCTCCATGGCTTCTGAATCAGCTCCTGCTTGAGTTCCAGTCCTGACTTCCTTTGGTGATGAACAGCAGTATGGAAGTGTAAGCTGAATAAACCCTTTCCTCCTCAACTTGCTTCTTGGTCATGATGTTTGTGCAGGAATAGAAACCCTGACTAAGACACCTCTATTACAATGTTCTCTGAAAACACAATCCCAGCAAAGAATTCAGATTATAAACACCCCATGTCAGTTACATGTAATTTCTTTGTCACGTATTGTGGATTTCCCAATGTGCTAGCTATTGTCTGAGGATAATGTCTCACCGTTTTCCTTCTCCCTTTCTGGTCTTACTCAGGATAGTTTAAACCCATAGGAAATGTGTGAGAACTGGCAGCACACAGTGCATCAGTTTTGTATTTTTTATCTGTGTAGAAAATTCAGGTTTAAAATTTTCATTTATAAAAATTTTTTTTCATGTATAGGAAAAAAACAGAAAAGCTCTAAAACAAATGTTAGTTTTTTTGCTTAGTTTAAAACTAAAAGCTCTATTAATTAAAAAATGTTAACACTGTTTAACTCCATAAAAATTACTAGAAATATTTTATCTACTATTTATCTATTTAGTTTACTATTCTAGTGGTCCAGCCCAGGACCTTATGTGTGATAAGCAAGGATTCCAACACAGATCTACACCCCCCAGCCCAGTGGTAGTATTTTAAAGCTACAAGGTAAAACATCTTGTTCTAGAATTTGATAATGAGCTTATAACACTTTAGCCTGGTGACATTTTAAATGTATTGAACTATATAATTGAGACTAGCAAAACCTGGGGTAAAGGGAGATGAGAAAAAGTGGGAAAATAATTTCAGAGTGTCAAATTTCTTATTGTGTGAAAAGTGAGAAATAACTGAAAAGTGTCAACTTTCATTTTGAGTACTAAGCAATCATTGTGTTCTGTTGAACACTGACAAATGACGTGTCATACTTAGCATCAACTGTCAACTTGGCAGAGCCTGGACTCATCTGAGAAAGGAGTCTCCATAAAGGGATAGCCCAGATCAGATTGGCCTGTGAGCATGTTTTGGAGGAGGGATTTGCCATGATAGTTAATTGCTATAGGAGGACCCATCCCACTGTGGGTGGTGTCATTCCCTGGGCAGATGGTCCTAGGCTGTATAAGAAAGCTAACTGAAGCCAGGCAGTGATGCATGCCTTTACTCCCAGTACTCTTGAGGGCAGAGGCAGGAGGATCTCTGAGTTCAAGGCTAGCTTGGTCGACAGAATGAGTTCCAGGACTATACAGAGAAACTTGTCTCAATAGACAACCCAAAAGCTAGCTCAGTGTAAGCCTGTGAGGATGCCAGCCAGCAGTGTTCTTCCACAGTTTCTGCTTCAGGTTTCGAGCTCCTGGTCGAGTTCCTCCCTTGACATCTCTCAGTGATGGACCACATGTGACCTGGAAGTGCAAGACTTTCCTTCCCTGAGTTGCTTTTGGTCAATGTTTTATCACAGTAAGAGAAGTAAAACTAGAACATGAATATAAATAGCCCTTTTGTTTTATACCTTGTAGAAGTGTTTAAAAGTGTTTAGTAGTATATATTAATTAAAATTAAAATATAACACAGTATTTATTGCAAGCTTCCAATTTTTTATTTTTGTTAAAATTCTGATTCATCCTGCCCCTAGAGGCATTGCAGATGTGGCTGATATGTCACATGTGTGTCAGTAGGTGCAAAGAGGAGAGAGGCTATGTCTGTGCACAATGTTCTGACAATATAAACATCTGAATGATTAGTAGCCTAACATTCCCTGAAAAACATCAAGCCTGAGATGCCCACCAGTTTGGTGCCAGGCAGGCACCCAGGAAGGGAGCGAGCTGGAGTGAGCTTGACAGACAACCCTTGCAAGGGGCCACTCAGGTGAGCTGGTCAAGGAGTAGGGGCCCGGACAGGGAGCTAGCCTGGGATGGCCACCAGTCTGGGGCTGCTCAGGCCTAGAGGGGCAGACCATGCCCCAAACGACTCTTGCCCAGTGCTATAAAGCTCAAATGGAGCATAGCAGTCCTGAGATGATCCTAGATTCTCAGAGACCCCAGACACTGCTAAGAAGACTAAGTAAGTGGTAGAGAAATGGAAGAGAAAGAGAAATAGAAGGACATGGCCACAATGAAGAGAGGCAGAACTAGAGACTCGAGGGTAGTGAGGAACAGCCTGATGTGATGAGCAGGTGTAACCACCTGGGACCATGGTGGGGTCCTGGCCTGGGTTGCCACTGGGGCCCACATCTGGGTCTGTGGCCCTGAAGAAGCAGGGGTCTGTTACCACCAAAGGCCAGGCAGACATCCCTGGTTTGGGATGTCACCCAGGTAAATGTTGATATCTGAGCGCTGTGTAGAACTGGCCCCACCCGTCACCTGAGCATCATGGGAGAACTGGCCCTGGCGGCATGAGAGCAGGAGAGCTGACCGTACCCCTAGCCAGCCACAGTGCTCAGAAGATAAGCCCCCCACAATGTGGGAGTTGCAGGTGAGCCAACCCTGAGGGTGTAACCATGAGAAAACTGGTCCATCATTTGTCTGCCATGAGGGACAATTGAGCAAAGGAGAGATGCCCCTCCCTGCCTCTTGACACCTACATCAGGCAAGAGAGGTGGCCCTGGGGTCATCAGAGCAGGAGAGCTGGCCTTGCCCCTCACCTACTGCAGCACTCGGGTAGCAGTCTCTGCACCTTACCTGGGTGCACACTCCTGTATGTGGGTGTTGTGGATAAGCTGGCCCTGCGGGCCTGAGGGTAGGAGAGCTGGCCTTGACTCTTGTTTGCTGTGCAATGGCATCAACAAGGGAGAGATCTCCTCCCTGACCTTTGCACTTTGCCTCTTACGGCTTGCAAGAGAGCTGGCCCGAGGGTGATGAGAGCAGGGGAGTCCTGCCCCTCACCCATCGCAGTACTCAAGAGAGCAGGCCCTGCACCTCACCTGGGTAGCACAGTAGAACTAGCCCTGGATTCCAGGATTGCAGGTGAGCTGGCCCTGAAGGCATCCTCCCCTCTCTTATCCCTCGACATCTATGGCAGGTGGGAGAGCTGGCCCTGCTGGCCCAAAGTCGTAAGAGTAGGAGAACTGGCCATGTTCTTCACCAGCTGCATCACTTGGAGAACAGGCCCTGTGCTTTACCAGGAAAGGAGCTGGGCCTGGTTTCGGGCCAGCCCTGAGGGTGTGAGATCAGGAGAGCTGGTGGGCTGACCAGTTCAGATGCCTCTCAGGCTCAGATCCAGAACTTTGAATTGGCCTGCCCCAACATCTACCCCATCTATGAATGGCTGGAGCTTATGAAAGGGCCAGTCCTGCAGATCCAAAACCACAGAATCTCCACGACACAGGGCAACAACAGGATATCTGAGAGGAGTCCCAGGGAGGTTCCAGTATTGATAGAGTAGCAGAAGCCAGAGGCCTGTACCAGATCAATGACGCATTGCAATCAATGAACATTTGCAAGCCAAGGAGTGTAGACAAAAGGGTGTACTCTGGGACACACTATGGCACACCACAGCTTCCACAGCAAGACTTTTGTTGTTGTAGTGGGGAAGGTTGCAGGGTGAAGGGTGGGTAGGAGGATGAGAGGGAGAGGAGTGGGATTGGGGTGAGTGATGTGAAATTCACAAAGAACCGATACAAAGTTCAAAAACATTTATTCACTTATTCCTATGTGTCATGTGCGCTTGGGTACTGGCAGAGGACAGAAGAGGGCGTCAGGGCCCCTGTAGCTGGAGTTGTGAGTTTCCTGATGTGGGTGCTGCTAACTGAGCTTGAGTCTTCTGGAAAATCAAAAGTGTTCTTAACTACTGAGCAACTTCTCTAGCCCTGCAGACTCAACTTTAAAAAAAATTCACTGTGTGTGTTTATCTGCATGCCACATGTGAGTCTGAAAATGCCACGTGTCAGATTTCCTGAAGTGGGAACTGAACTCTTGACCCCTAGAAGAGTGACAAGGCCTCTTAATGGCCAAGACATCTCTCCAACCCTGTTTTTGTTTTTTATTTTAATTATACTGTGTGTGTGTGTGTGTGTGTGTGTGTGTGTGTATGGGGTCTCTCTGTGATGTGTGTATATGTGTGTGAGTGTGTGGTGTCTCTCTGTGGTGTGCTGTGTTTGTGTGTGTACCCATGTGAGTGTGTGTGGTGTCTCTCTGTGCTGTGTGTGTGTGTATGTGTGTGAGTGCGTGTGGTATCACTCTGTGCTGTGTGTGTGTGTGCTCATGCTCGTGTGCAGGGGAGGAGGGCTTACAAGCAAGGCACAATGGTGCAGGTGTGAAGGTTAGTGCATTTCTCTAATTGGCACACTCCTTCAACCAAGTGAGTCCCAGGGATCCTACTCAGCTCATCAGGCTTGCCAGCGACACCTTTGCTTACTGGGTCATCCCTCTGGTCCTTAGCCTCATTTTGTTTAATGTGACTTAGCTCAAGCATGTAGCTTGAGCTTCCATTCTCCCTCCCTAAGCTGTTTCTGGAAGGCAGCTTTCCAGGGGATGTGGCTGCCCTTTAATTGCTACTGAGAAATAAAGCTTTCACTAGCCCAAGGACTTCTATTCATTCCTCTTCACAATGAAGCTGAAATAAGTGGACTCTCACTTTCCCATAGTGATAAGCAGAGGGGAAACCAGAGGTAACAGAGACGGTTTGACAGCCCATTAACAAGGAATACTCATGCCTTGGGAAAGATATTTTTGACTCAGCAGTTAAGAGCATTGGCTGTCTGGCTTGGTGGCACATGCCTTTAATCCTAGCACTCTGGAGGTAGAGGCAGGCAGATCTCTGAGTTTGAGGCTAGCCTGGTCTACGGAGTTAGTTCCAGGACAGCTATGGTGACACAGAGAAACCCTGTCTCAAAAACAACAGCAAAGAGCACAGGCTGCTTTTGCAGAGGACCTGGGTTCAGTTACCAGCACTCACATGATGGCTCACAGTCATCTGTAACTTTAGTTCCTGAGAATCTGATACCTTCCTCTGGTCTCTGAGGACACCAGACACACATGTGCACATATAGACATGCAGACAAAAAATTCACACATAAAGAATTCATAATTCTTTATAATAATTCATAAAAAGATATTAGCCTAGCTAAAGGCGGTGGCACATGCCTTACCTTTAATTTCAGCACTCAAGGAGTAGAGGCAGGTGGATCTCTGTGAGCTCAGGGTCAACCTGATCTTCTACATAGTGGGTTCTGAGTGAGCCCGGNTATAGACATGCAGACAAAAAATTCACACATAAAGAATTCATAATTCTTTATAATAATTCATAAAAAGATATTAGCCTAGCTAAAGGCGGTGGCACATGCCTTACCTTTAATTTCAGCACTCAAGGAGTAGAGGCAGGTGGATCTCTGTGAGCTCAGGGTCAACCTGATCTTCTACATAGTGGGTTCTGAGTGAGCCCGGGCAACACAGTAAGACCACGTCTCAAACAAAGAAACAAACAAAGCAAAACAAACCAACAACCCTTAAAAACGAGGTTTGGGGTTTGAAGGAGAAACTGTAACACTTGCTACGTAGGAGAGAACATTTAGCATGCAAGATGTTTAATGTGTCTACTGTTTGTTTTATTTTTGTAAAATTTCTCTTTGATGTAGTCTGGCCAGCATCCTGAGTATCCCGTAACAGATTTTCTTAACATCTGGATGGGAATTTAAGCTTATTGAAGTATGACACATGCATAAGGCGAATCACAACATAGCCCCCCTGCGATCAAGACCTATTACTACAACATCTTGTGTTCTATTATGTCTTTTATGTAACCCACAGATGAAGCATCTCTTATGTTTATGGATAACTGTGTTGAGCTGAAGTAAGGATGTTCTAGTACCTAACTGCCCTCCTTGGGGCTTCCCTGATTATCAAATCTTGACATAGCCAAGAGCCCAACAGTTGGTGTGGGCTAGTAGGAAAATGGAGAGTAAGACAGGGGAGAAAGGCAACCAATAAACTTGGGGAAACGTGGTAGGGGCATCCACAGACAAGACCAAAGTACTCACCAGCTTTCAGAGAAAGGTGTGGGGCAAGCGAACCATGCCTCTAGACAGAAGAACTGGTAAGATTGAAGCAGGTTCAAAACCCCAGTAAACGTCATAATTGAGAACAGTAGGTGTTAGAATCAGCCAGACCCTACCTGTCCTGGAGCACATGACCAAGACACTCATGCCGATGAGATAGACCCAGGGTCTATCTTGATAGAACCTGAGTGTTTAGCATCCCTTTCTGCAAAAGGTGTTCAATCCTGGATTCACCCTGAGTAAGACGAATGAATTTTCATCTGCCATGAATAAAACAGTTTGGACAAGCAAGGACCATCTCCTTTATCAAGGACCACCATGGGTGCTGGGGAAAGGCCTTTGTCATAAAAAGCCTTGGCTAAATCTTCCATAGAAGGTATACTGGCTAGTTTTGTGTCAACTTGACACAGCTGGAGTTATCACAAAGAAAGGCGCTTCAGTTGAGGAAATGCCTCCATGAGATCCAACTGTAAGGCATTTTCTCAATTTGTGATCAAGGGGGAAAGGTCCCTTGTGGGTGGGACCATCTCTGAGCTGGTAGTCTTGGGTTCTATAAGAGAGCAGGCTGAGCAAGCCAGGGGAAGCAAACCAGTAAGGAACATTCCTCCATGGTTTCTGCATCAGTTCCTGCTTCCTGACCTGCTTGAGTTCCAGTCCTGACTTCCTTGGTGATGAACAGCTGTATGGAAGTGTAAGCCGAATAAACCCTTTCCTCCTCAACTTGCTTCTTGGTCATGATGTTTGTGCAAGAATAGAAACCATGACTAAGACAGAAGGCCTCTCTTCCAGCCTCTCTGTACATTTGGCACTCACTTAGAGCCAAGCCAGCCCTGGGACCCCCATTCTCAACTCCTAGTGGTCCCCAGCAATGTCTGGGTATACAGGAGTTTGAGAACCACAGCATCTATCCAACTTCACTGTTTCTCACTCAGGGAGACAAGGCCTGAGATCACCTACCTTAGATTGCATTCTGCATTCCTTGAGTGGCATTCTGGGTAGTGTCCCAGCATCCCAGAGATGAGGCAGAAACACAGACCATCAGGAAGGTATACATTTGATTTTATTTTAAAAGCGAATGTTGTTGTTTGCACACCCAAATTGGTAGAGTGAGGTTTATACCCATTGTGCCTCATCAACTAACTATACAAGGTGCTTGTTTCTATACTAAACCCTTTATGAGGCTATTTCAAGTTTAGTTTTCTCTTACTGTCAATCACACACAATTGAAACTACTTGAAGTGTGGATTCTTTTTGAATTTTTAGTTCAAGTTTTCTTAATACATTTTTACATTATGAAATATAGCAAACATGTATACAATAACTGCAGAGGAATTTTAATCCACTAACATGCTAGCTCTGGCAAGGGGTTACAAGTCCAACTGGAATGCAAACACACCTTTAGTATACACCTTTGATCCCAAATAATGACATCTAATTGAGGGGCAGACAAAGTGACGAATCAGAGAAAGATTTAGCAGAATGACTCAGAGATAGGATACACAAGAACAGACAGGAAAGAGAGGGAGAGAGAGTGGAATCAGTTCAGTTCAGTTTGGAGCAGTTTAGTTTGTGGAGTTGGAGGAAGCCTTTCCAAGCAGAGCAATTCTGTCAGAAGCTGAGAGAAACCTGTTTGAATTAGTTAGCTTGGAAAGGAATTTGAACCAGAGCAGCTGTGTTGAACCAGCCAGCCAGAATTCAGTAAGAGCTAGAAAGAGCGAGTTTATTAAGCAGTGAGTCTCAGAGGCTGAAACATTCTAGTTCTAGGTTACTAGACAGAGGCTGAAGACTTCAAGGCCCAGGCTTGTAGAAGATTAGATTATACAGAGGCTAGAAGCTTCCAGGCCTAGCGATAGAAAAGCTCTTGGCTCAGCCCAAGCCATGTCTTCACAAAGGTTAGGTATGACTCTCATCTCATGACTTCAACTGGGGAAATCAAAGTGACAATTACATTTACAACTGACACCTATAACCCTGCCACTCATAGTTTACCATATTTGCTTTGAATTTAAAAATACTAAACAAAATGTTTGAGGGCATGAATACCCTACCCCTTCACCCTTCATCTTTCTCCCTTTTCTCTCAAGATGGCTGTTCACCTTAATGCGGTATATGTTCTGTCTTGGTTATTTTTAAAAATTATAACTCATATGCATCAATTAAGAATGCAGTATTTTTGGTTTTAAGTTGTATATACCTGGCAGAGTGATTCATATTTTGTGCTTGTATACATGTGTGTGTATACAGATGTCTGTGCACATGCGTGTACATGCATGCATGTGGAGGCTGGAGGCTAGATATCCTTAGGTATCACCCACCTCCCTTGAAGAGTCTCTTCTTGACCTGGACACACAGACCAACGGAGCAGCAAGCTCTTGGGATTCTTCTCCCTCTGCTTCCTTAGCTCTGTGATAACTGGTGCACACCATCAACTCCAGACACCTCACCTGGGCTCCAGAGCTCAAACTCAGGCTTGGATGACAATTTGCTTTACTGACTAAGCTATCCCCCTGCCCCCAACCAAGCACCTTCATATTTTAACTTCTACTGTCAAGACACTGTAGAGATTTATCATGACAGGTGTAGTGGTGTATGCCCATCATCTCAGCACTAGGGAGGCAGAGTCAGAAGGCTTACCACAAGTTCAAGGCCTGTCTGGTGTAAGCCCAGGATAGCTAGGGTTATGTGGTAAGACTCTGTCTCAAAATAACAAAGGGCTGATAGCTCAGTGGTGAGTGCATACCTAGCATGTGCAAAGCCCTGGGGTCAGTCCTCAGTGTGACAAAACAAACAAACAAACAAATCAATTACTTGGTTACATTCAGAGCTGTATAGATTTCTGTTGTTTGAAGTGAATTACTGGTACTGACCAATCTCTTCTAGCAGGTACAGATCAGTGCTTCCAGTGTTTAGCTTTTATGATGCAATGCTCACCTTTCTCTAGATTATCAACATAAAAGTGGCTAATCTTTTCATATAGTTTATAATGACTCAGGATAGAAGTTTTCAGGTAGCCGTAATCTAGTTGGGATTTATTTTTATGTATGCTGACCTAGAGGTTTACATATGAAAAAAATAGAAAAATTTCTATCTTCCATACATTAAATTGAGACACCAGAAAGAGGTGTCTGTGTAGAAGACAAGACCCCCACCCTTTAAAAAAAAAGACCATAATGCCAGGGGCTGGAGCATTGGCTCAGTGGCTAAGAGCACTTGTTGCTTTTGCAGAGGTCCTGAGTTGAGTTCCCAGCTCCCACAAGGTCACTCACAACCATCTGTAACTCCAGGTCTCGGGGATCTCATGTCCTCTTCTGACTTCTGCAGGCCCCAGGCATGCATGTGGTGAACATAGATGCATGTAGACAAACCCTCATACACATAAAATAAAATAAATAGATGTTTAAAAAGAGGCCAGAGTGCCATTTTCACATTTAACAAATTAACACTCATACTTCCTGCTACTTCATCAGTCACTAATGCTGAATCTCCCCCAAATGCCTTTTTACAGCTGATGATTTCAAACCATGGCTCAGATAAGATCGGTATGTCTGGTTGGTAGGTAGAGGTCCTCAGCCTCTTTTTCCTCCTTTCCCACCTCTGTCTCTTAAGAAACCAAATTATTTGCAAAACTCCCATATCCAAGTGTGACTGAGTGAACCCTGTCCTACAAATAGAGTCACTGTGCACGTTGAACTATAAACCAGTTCCACCCTTTCATTGTGAATGCTTTTAAGTGACTCGTACTTACTTCCTGTTTAGTTACTTTGGGGGACATAATATCTGGTAGAACTTTTACCGGTAGAAGTTATTTTATGCTGGGAGTGTAGTACAGTGTGCGGGGCCCTGTGTTTATTCCTCAGCATGCACACCCCAAAGTAATAGCCTTCGGTTTTTAGATTCAGAAAAATTAGGCAGAAAATATAGAGTTCCTAAATTAACAGGTCCTACTTGCTCCATGACCTGAACGTAGCATTAATGTGGAGTATTTGTTACAATTAATAACTGATGCGTTATTATTCATTACAGTTTATGTTTTCTTCAGATTTCCTTTGATTTTGACTAATGTCTTTTTCTGTTCCAAGGAACCCACCAAAATACTACAACTGTCTGTCTCACTTGGGATGGTGTTGATTCTGACCAGTGGGTTCAAGTATTTTCAGGCAGATGAGCTATTATAAAGCTCTCCATCAAAGTCTCTCTTAATGATTTTTAGCATCTCCTGGTAGTTACTGTGTGTGTCCATTATTTCATTAGGAGCTGCAAAGTCATGCTTTCCATAACCCTATTGCTTCTTCTGCAATTATTAGCTACAATTTTCCTATACAGAATTTTCCATGTCTCTGTTGTTTGCTTAGTTTGAAATATTGTACAAGTTATCTTGCATAGATTTTAATGGCTCTCAGTACTAATGATCCTAATGTGAGAAATTCCTATTTGTTTGCCTTTCAAAATTGTTTTCATAGTAGTATAAAGAAAATGTCTTATATTGACAGTCAAAAGATGAGGCTTCCAATTGTGATACTGTGAAATAAGTATTTGTGGTTTTTGTTTCGTTTTGTTTTTGCCCCATTTCCTGATTTATTGTTTCTAAAAACCCTTGGACTCTCCAGGGCAACTGGAGTATTTTCTGCTATTATGATGTCCAGCAGCTGAAAGCCCTAGGCAATTTCGGGGTGGACTGTCGTTACAGGAAAGTCCATATCTTGATTGGAATGTTTGGACTTTTAACAACACCCTGGTAATATCCAGGAAGAGGAGAAGGGTTAAAGGCCAAGTTGATCACAAATCATTAATCATTTAAATCGTTATGTTTGCATAATGAAGCCTTCATAGACTCTCCAAAGGAAAGGTTGGAGAACTTCTGGCTAGGTCAAGGAGTGGTAGGAAGCTCCCTGCCCCTCCCCCATAACCTCACTCCACACATCTCTCATCTATATCATTGGAAATTCCCTTCATGAGAATCAAGAAATTAACTCAGGATTCACTGAGTCCATTGAGATGCTCAAGAATTTAGACAAGCCCAAGGTGGTAGTGTAGGAGCCCTAATTTATAGCCAATTCGTCAAAAGCACAGGTAAGGAGCCAGGCATGGTGATATGCCTGTGGTACCAGCACTTGGCAGGCAAAGGCAGGAAGATCAAGAAGGAGTTCAAGGCTATCTTTAGCTATATTGAGAGTCCAAGAACAGCCTGAGCTAAATGAGACCATTTCTTAAAAACACACATGTAGATAAATCAGCTCAAGGCTTGTGAAAGGGACTTGAGCCCCTTAACCTGTGGGATTGGTTGATATTTCTAAGCAGGGATTTTCAGGACTGAATTAAATTAGAAGACTTGTATCTTTGTTATGGTTTTGTTGCTGTGAAGAGGCACCATGACAAGGCAACTCATAAATGAAAACATTTTACTGAGACTGGCTTACAGTTTCTGAGATTTAGTCCATTATCATCGTAGTAGGAAGCATAGCAGCATCCAGACAGACATAGTGCTGGAGAAGGAGCTGAGAGTTCTACATCTTGATCTGCAGGCAGGAGGAAAAGATGGCTACACTGGGCATGGCTTGAGCATCTGAGACATCAAGGCTGCCTCTTGTGACACACTTCCTCCAACAAGCCACACCTACTCCAACAAAGCCTTACCTCCCAATAGTGCCAGTCCCTATTAGCCTATGGGACCATTTTCATTTAAAACCACATTCCACTTCTTGGCCCCTATATCCTTAAGGTATATCATAATACAAAATGCATTTAGTCAAACTTTCAAAGTCCTCATAGTCTATGCTAATCTCAACATAGTCTCTTCTAAGACCATTCAGTCTCTTAACTGTAATCCCCTGTAAAATCAAAAAGAAAAAAAAGCAGACCACATACTTCCAATATATAATGGCACAGGATATATGTTACAGTTCCAAAAGGGAGCTCAATGAGGAAATACTGGACCAAAGCAAGACCGAAAACCAGCTGGGTAGACTCTAAACTCTTCATATCTGTGTCTGATGTCAAAACATTCTTCAGCTCTCCAATTCCTTTCAGCTTTTTTGACTGCAACACATCTCTTTCTCCTGGGCTGTTTCCACTCTCTGTTAGCAGCTCTCTTTGGCTGGTATCCCAGGGCTCTGACATATCTAACATCTTGGGCTCTCCAAGGCAATCTAAGCTTGGCTTTCACAGCTTCATACAATGACCTCTCTGGGCCTCCATGCAGGTACACCTCTGCCACAGGCCTGGCCTCAGTGGCTTTCCTAAGTTAATGGAGGGAGATTCCATAACTCCTTTCCTTCTTTTCCTTGACTATAAAACCAGAATCACATGGTTAAAGCTGCCAAGTTCTGCTGCTTGCTGGGCCTGGAACACGGCCCCTCATTCAATTAAATCTTCATTAACTTTCTGGGTTAAACTTTTGATGGTTTCCTTAACTGCCTAAGCTTGGCTGTCCTGGAACTCTGTAGACTAGACTGGCCTTGAACTCAGACATCCACCTCTTCTGTCTCTGGAATTCTGGGCTTAAAGGCATGGACCACCACACCTGGCTCTGATTTTTTTCTTTAATTCGTTTACACACATTGGAATCTTAGCTGGGTGGGGTCTTGCCCTGAGTTCACCACTCCATTTAACACCAGGCTTTTATTTAATCTGTTAACCTTGTTGAACATGGGGTTTACAGCTCCATCCCATGTCCTGGTGCCCCTTTCCTTCTTCAACTACACACTATATTTTCCTCGCTCAGCTTGCTTCTTTCCATTATAGCTCTCTAGAAGAATGAGCACTTGAGAGCCACATGACAGTTAATACTAGGCTGTTACAAAATTTTCAACACAACTAATCCAAAACTCTTCAATTTAGCCTTGGGTATATTTTTTGAACAAGGGCAAAAGTTGCCACATTTGTCACCAAAATATCACTGGGACGGTCTCTGGGCCACAAACAAACATTCTTCTTCTCTGAAACCTCTTAAGCCAGTCTCCCACGGTTCAAATCACCCCCAGCACCACTGTCTTCCATGGTCTCACTAGGATGGTCCACTAAGCCCCTTGTAAAGCATCCCACTGCTTTCCTAACACAAAGTCCACATTCATCCAAACAAAAACACAGTCCAGCCTATTAATGCAATACTCTAGTCCCTGGTACCTACTTTGGTCTTATTTAGGGTTTTATTGCTGTGAGGAAACACTATAATCATGGCAACTCTTATAAAGGAAAATATTTAGTGGGATTGGCTTATAGTTCAGAGGTTCAGTCCATTATCATCATGGAGAGAAGCATGGTGGCATGCAGGTTGACATGGTGCTGGAGAAAGAGCTGAGAGTTCTACATTTTGATCCAGATACAGCAGGAAAAGTCTGCCATACCATGTACAGCTTGAACATCTGATACCTCAGATCCTGCCTCCTAGTGACACACTTCTTCCAACAAGCCATACCTCCCAATAGTGCCAGTCCCTATGAGCCTATGAGGCCATTTCATTCAAACTACCACAACATCTAAGTCCTGAGTTTTGAGAACTGCTCAGTATTGAGGTGAGACTATATACTTGGGGTCACAGGAGTACCCTGTTGATTGTGCTATTGTGAAAACAATATAAGGAAAACTGTATGTGTGTGTGTGTGTATGTGAACATGTGATATATTCATGATGTGGGTGCATCAGGCTCATGCAGACCCCAGATATTGACATCAAGGATGTCTTCCTTAACCACTTCACCACATTAGTTTTTGAGACAGGATCTCTCTTTGAACCCGGCACTCCTGGGGTAGCTAGTTTAGTTGGCCATACAATGCCAAGATCAGTTCATCTCTATGTCTCTATCCCTTCTCCACATAGCGCTGTGGTTACAGGCACACTGTCATCCACATACACATAGGTGCTGGAGATCTGAACTCAGGTCCTCATGCCTGAACAGTAAGCACTTTATCCTTGAATCTCTCCAACCCTGAGTTTTGTTTTCTCCATAGTCTCCTTTTAGGTTATTTGGGCCATGTATGCAGACAGCTCAAGGCAAATTATTTTTGAAAGGTGAATTAGTAAGCCCCTTTAAAAGAAGGCTATTTGAATATTGTCATGTGAGCCAACAAATTCCAAGCTCTTAACTGACATTTGTAAGTATTTTTCACAGATTTTAAAAAGCTAAGTTATAATAAATAATTTACATGATGTAATAGCAGGTGCTACAATAGTTTTGCAGCTAAAGCTAAACTGAGACCTAGCTGGCTTAAGTAAGTGTCCTGAGAGAGCCGGGTAATGTAAATATATTATATTAAAGAGAATTTCTGATACAAATATAGGAGAAAATGACCTCTTTAACAAACACAGATATGGCATGCCGGCTATTCCCCTTCTCCCAAATACAATCCATGCCAATAGAACAAATAGAACTTTCTACTGGTGATGTTCTTATTAGTGGTGGTGGTGAGGTATTTGTGTGTGTGTGTGTGTGTGTGGAGGAGAGGGAAAATAAGGAAAGGTACCGCATCAGAATTCTAGTCCCATTTTGGAATATATATTAAAACCTATTCAAGGCCCAGGTAGCCAAGTCTTTAGATATCCCCTCATTCATCAAAAACAACCAAGAGGTCTTTCTTGATGATGGTCTCTCATCCAGTACAATTTCTACAGAGACTGCCTTACTTTCTCCTCTTTGTATACCCTCTTCTATCTTGATTTTAAAGAAAAAGAGAAGCTTGGCTTGGCAGCGCATACCAGTAATTCTATTTGGGAGACTGGGTCAGATTTTTCTCTGAGAAAGAGTTCAAGACCAGCTGGCCTATAGTGTAAGACACTGCTTTAAAAACATAAATAAATAAGTAAATACAGGTTGTCTGGAAGTTCTTCATAATTGTAGGCTTCATGATAACAAGATGGCTGTCCAAAATGGCCTTTAATAGACTTCAAGATACGTTGTCATTTTTTTTTCTCATTCCGGTCGACCCCGCTTGCTCCAGCCACCCCCCCCCCCCACTATGGCCCCTCTCACTCCGGCCGGCCCCACTCGCTCAAGTACACTGTAGCTGACTTCAGACACACCAGAGGAGGGTGTCAGATCTCATTACGGGTGGTTGTAAGCCACCATGTGGTTGCTGGGATTGGAACTCATCATCTTCGGAAGAGCAGTCGGGTGCTCTTACCCGCTGAGCCATCTCACCAGCCCCCTACGTTGTCATTTTATTCCACGTTAAATAGACACGTTGGTCAGTGCCAGGGATGTGGGTTGAGAGATGCTTCCGTCAATGAGCACAGCAATCAGGCCTTCGGATTCATTTTAACACCGTGGCCATTCAGCAGAATAATACTAGTTTCTCACCTATGACTGAGGATACAGGTTCTTGACCCAGTTAGCATGGCCAGATATAGTTTCTATTGAGAGACCAGATCTTGGGTTCAGACTCCATCTTAGAGAACCTGACCTAAGGTTGAACTTGAGTTACTCCCCAACAAACCTGCATCTCCAGGTTACAAGACTGTCCCTGGCACTTCACTTCCTAGCAACCACCAATCAGGAGGAAAGCAGAAGTTAAGTTTATGGTTTGGTTCCTAGCACCAGCCAATTATTTTAAAGGACAACAAAAGTCCAGAATAGCACACCCCCCCCCCCCCCGCAATCAGATATATGCCAGGCTAGAAAACCCCTTGCTTGTTTGCTTACCTCTATAAATGCTTGCTTGAAACTGGGCTTCACCCTCCCACCCTGCTTTGTCAGAGATGATGGTGTGACCCAAGCTTGAATAAAAAGACCCTAGTGCGATTGTATTGGAGTCGGCTCCTTGGTGGTGGTCTTTTGGGGCTCTTGAACAGGTACAACCTGACAGTGTTGACACCCATTCCTTAGACTCCCAAGCCTCAAAAACTATGCAAGAATGTATTTCTGTTGGTTAAGACAGCTAGTCAACAGTACTTGTTATGGCAAACTAACCTAACTGGTGTAGAGTAGCTCTCACCTCTACCTCCATAGTAGTAAAAGCTAGTTAATACTTGAATAAAAAGTTGAATGTGTGCGTTTTGATATTCAATGTTCATAATAATCCTGGGAATTACATTTTGTCATTTTTTTAAACTGAAACATTATTTGTGCAAATTTAAGAGATACAGCATAATTTAATGCTTGTTTATGATGTGTGATCATCAAGTTGGAGCAATTAACATTTCCATGACTTCAAATATTTATCATCCCTATGTGAACTTTAGACTCCTCTAATTGTGTCAAAGAGTTATTATATCATAATTTGTAAAAAAAAAAAAATGTAGTTACTCTGCTGTGCTGTGGAACACCAGAGCTAACTCCCCTTCTCTTATTGTACTTTTACTGTCATTTTTTTTAGATGAAGTCTTATAACTTAGGCTACCTTCAAACTTACTGTTTAGCTCAGGATGACCTTGAACCCCTCCTGATCCTCCTGCCTTTATCCAAGGGATAGGCTTGAGGGTGTGCATCTGCGTGCCTGGATTTCTCTTACTGTGTTTCACTTCCCCTTGACTCATCCATCTCTGCCCCGCATCACACATCCAGGTCTCCAATGGCCGCTAGCCACCATCTTCTATCTTCTTCTATGATGTTGACTTGTTTTCTAGCTTCCATCAAGGGTGAGAATATGCAGTGTTTGCTTTTTGTGCCTGCTTGTTTCCCTTAAAACGATCTCTTCTAGCACCGTCCACTTTGTGAAAATGGAACTTCGGCCAGTGAGATGGCTCAGTTGGTAAAGGCCCTTGCCATTAAGACCAGCTAATGACCTAAGTTCATTCCCTAGGACCCGAAACCCAGTGCACAGTACACACACACACACACACACACACACACACACACACAGTAATAAAAAGCAATGAAATAAAAATTGCGAGTTCATTCTTTTTATATTTCTAGTATGGTCAGTATATTCACTAGTTGATGGCTACTTTGCTTGATTTCACATCTTAACTATTGTAAATGGTGGAACAATATGGGGAAGCAGGTATTGCTAATATCCTTTTATAGCTGAAGGGATGGAAGTTCACAAAGTTTGATGTATTGACCCGAGTACCATCACCAGGAAGTGACTGTATTAACTACTTTTCTATTATAGTGATGAAATACCACAGCCAAGGATTTGTGTGGACTTACATTTCCAGAGGAATGACAGAGGGAGAGCAAGGCCATAGGCAGGCATGGTGGCTGAAGCTGCAAGTAGGAATCTGAGAGAGTGAACTGGGGAAGGTATGTGGCTCCACAACCTCAAAGACTGCCACCAGAGTGACATAGTTCCCTCAGCAAGGCCACACCTCCTAAGTCTATCCAAACGGTGCCACAATGGGCGACATTCTTATTCAAACACCACAATGACCAACTCAGATATTGGGAGACCAGATTTTTACTTTCATTTTACTGAAGCCATTACTATAAACTTTTAGGCATCCATAAAAGCATCATTCCTGTTTGCATCTCAAAATTAAGTAGAAGCCCAAACTAGAAGCAAAGTCTGATCATATGTGAATGAACAAACAAAGGTAATTTATTACTTGGTTGGTTTTTTTTGTTTTGAGACAGGGTTTCTCTGTATAGCCCTGGATGTCCTGGAACTCACCCTGTAGACCAGGTTGGTCTCACGGAGATCCATTTGCTTCTGTTGCACAAGCGCTGGGATTATGAGCTACCATGCTAGGCTAAATTAAGGTAAATTTATATAAATATTTGATGCTCAGCAATAAAATGTGCAGCAGCATAGATTAATCTCAGAAATTACAATACTGGGTAAGAAAAGAAACAAAGGGAGGCAAGGAGAGGTAGGCGTGGCAGCTCACACCTGTGTCTCAGCACCCAGGGACCAAGGCAGAAATGGACTGTCAGAAGTTCAAGGCCAGTGTTGCAGTGTCTTCCCTAGTTATCACAATAAAATAGCCTTTGAATGGGCAGTGGGTTTATTTCAGTGCTCAGTGTATCACAGCAGGGGAGTCAGAGCAGCTGTCACTTACAGTCACTCTCATGATCAGAGTGATGAATGGCTCTGGCTTCTTCGCCTTCTTTCTCATTTGTATACTTCAGGATCCCAGCCAGGGGAATGAGGCAGCCCACAGTGGGTGGCTCTTCCCACCTCATCTAACCTAATTAAGGGAATTCCTCATAAACATGCCTAGAAACCCATCTCCCAGGGGATTCTAGATTCTCTCAAGTTCATAATTAACACTAACTATTGTAGTTAGTCTGGGATGTATAGTTCAAGGCTGGGAGTTTGAGGTAAAGTGAAATCCCTTCTCAAAAATAAAACAAAAGTTCAAGAAAACAATACATCCCATTTGGTCTATGTATATAAAAGCCTAGAAAATGTATCCTGATCTGTAATGATTGAAAGTGGATCACTGATTGGCTGGGGTTATGAATAGATGGATGGTTTATGAAGTGGTACAAAGAAACCTTTAGAACAGATGGGAATGTTGTATTAATTATAGTCATGGATACTTGTATCAAATTTGATCATCTTACAGGCTTTAAATGCATGCAGTCTGATGCATCAATAAATCCATCAAAAGGGCTGGGGATATTCTTGGCAGTGGCACACTTACTGGTATAGCAGGCACAAGGCCCGGGGTTAAATCCTTGTCATCTTAGGCAGAGAAAGGAAGAGTGGGGATACAGGGGGAAAAGAGAAAAAGGATAGCTGAGGGGGTACACAATTAAAGACAAAAAAAAAAGTATAGATCTCTTAATTTCCTTTAGAGTGACTCTTTCAAAAAGCTGGCCATGTTTTCTATAACCCGCTTAATTAGGTCAGTTTTATGATTCTCTCTGTTTTGAGAGTAAGCAGTTTTCACAACTTCAGCACCTTTATTTTTAAATCTGGACACTTTACAGAAAGCCGAGGTGAGTGTTATAATTCACTCCCAGTAAGTAGCCTGTCTATCACACGTTTGTTTGCAGGGTTTCTAAGAGGGCTAAACTCTTTTCCTGGCGCCCAGCCTTTCCCTGGGCATTTGGCTTTACAAAAAGGAAACAGAAGATTGCTTATGGACTTCTTTAAAGGGAGAGCCTGTTACAAAGTTACACCAGGCTAAAACTGGTGGAGCCTCAAAGCCCAAGTCCTGGATATGAAGGGACCTCCAGGGAGACCTTTCTTTCCCATCGTCCTTTTCAGGCAGCTGATCTACAGAGAACCTTCACTGTCTGTGTCTGAACTACTCTGTCACCTTTACTTATTGTTTTAGTTATTTTTAAACCTCGCTGTGCCCAGAATATCTTTAGTATGCCCCACTAGACGTACCTTTTACCCTTCTCTGTGGCGCTCGCTCTCTCTTCCTGGAAGATTGGCTTCTGTGGAGTGGATCAGCAGAACCAGGCCAGTGTGTTTATCATCCTCAGCCTCCTTCCTCCCTAGAAGGTAGCTTTAGGATGAGGTATCTCTCAACCAAGGCTCTTTCAAGATCTCTTGTTCATCCAACTGTTCTCTCGTAGACTCTCTCAGCCCTTCATGCATATGGTAGCAATAGTCTCCTTCCTGTCCAGGGTGGGTTTCTTTATACCCCCATTTCCCTCCTAAACTCAGCCACGTATTTGTAATTAATTACATTCAATTTATCTCAATTTTCCCCACTTAATATTTTTCCCCCCTTAGGACCCTGAGTTAGATGATGCTTCCAACTTGATACATCTATTATAACTTGAAGGTATCCTAAACTTAAAAAAATGAGTTTATCACTGCTAATGATATCATAGCTTAGTTTACCTTAAATGTACTCAGAATTACACTAGCTTAGAATGGAGAGAAATACCTACCACAAGGCCTATTTTGTAGTAAAGTATTGACTAGTTCATGTAAGTTATTTAATACTATAATGAAAATAAAAAGGAGATTCTGTGGGTCTCCCTTCTTCCCACAGGCCCATGAGGTTGAAGGGAACAGAGCTGATAAATGGGGTTTCAGACAGCCCATGAGTATGAAGGAAGGAACAGACTTATCTCCTGGATCAGCTTTGGGGAGACAGATCAACTTTACTTGTGGTGAGTCAAGGCTTATATAGTGTAGGAGAGCTTGGGGTAGAAGCATCCAAGATGGGCAAAGGTCATTGGCTGAAGGCTTAGAGTGCCGATATGCCTCGTTAGCATGGGGAGGCATTCCGGGAATCTCAGGTGCTTGCCGAACAAGTTCTCATCAGGAATGAGGACATTGAACCTGTATTCTATCCAAAGCTACCTGACATTCCACAAGTAAAGGGTAAAGGCGTTCGGAGCTTCACAGATAAGGTCAGAAAAGGAGAAGCTTTGCCGGTAAAGGAAGTCCGCCATTTTGCACCAAGCTCAGAAGGCTATCAGGACAATGGTAGACTTCGACCTAATTATGAGAGTTTTCCCACAAGATTGCTTGTATGGGCACCATTTGTACACACGATGAAGTAAAATGAATCAGTCCAGAGAATTTCTTGGTTTGTTTTGGTAGTGGCAGGCATGAACCTAGAGCCTCGCACATACTGGAAACACAATCTACCATTGAAGGGCGCCCCAAGTGCTGTCTGTTTTGTTTGCTTTCCTTGTTTAAGCTTGAGATCCAGCACTGACTCAACCGGCTTTCTTGTGTTCTGTTGCCTGAGAATCTCTGTTGGCCGGGTCCAACATCCGAGTGAAAGAGCCCAGGCAGCTGCTTCTGTTTGCTCTGTCATGCTAGGCTTGGTGGGAGGTTATCAGCTAATAAAGGCTGGCAGCTCTTAGGGGAGGTGCTTGTCTCTGGGTCCCACGTCTGGAACAGGGCATTCTGAAAGAGGGAAATAACGTACTGTAATGCATAGACTGCCGAGCCATGAGGAGCCATGAGTAAGATGTCTTCTCATAGAAAGTACTATTTAAAATATGGTAGCTACAGCAACTGATATAATATAAAAATGTAAAGATGAATAAAATAGCTGGGACCTTTTAACCACAAAAGTCAATGATAATATGAGAATATACATCTTCCCATGGCCTCGATACACTAGGCTTGCTTGTCATCATTATTTATGATGAACCTAAGAAGGATGATGGTGGAGGTTGATTAAAACCTCTGTCTGCTAAGCTCAAGTGGCTGGTGTGTGAGGTAGAGGTCGTATTTGTCTTGGAGCCCAGAAAGTTTGTATCAAACCCTAAAGTTATATGTCAGTTTCTTTGTTCACTAAACACCTTGTCCCTTATTTATATAGTTGAATTACACCTACTTTTAAAGTTATTATACAGACTAATGAGAAATAATCTAAGGCATAAAAGAGGAGATGCTGAGAAAAACAGGGCAGATGCTGTACTATCATCTGTGCCGTGCTTATTCTAGTTCAAGTACTTAAAGCTTTACAGTTGTCTGAGCATGGTGGCACATGTCTGTAAGACTAGCACTTGGAATGCTGGATGTGAGTTTGAGATCAGGCTGGGCTACATAGTAAGAGTCTACACACACACTCACACACACTCACACACACACACACCCCAAAAAGCTTTAGCATAGTTTAATTTAAAAAGTTATCAGAAGAGCCGGGTGTGGTGGCGCACGCCTTTAATCCCAGCACTCGGGAGGCAGAGGCAGGCGGATTTCTGAGTTCGAGGCCAGCCTGGTCTACAAAGTGAGTTCCAGGACAGCCAGGGCTAAACAGAAAAACCCTGTCTCGAAAAACCAAAAAAAAAAAAAAAAAGTTATCAGAAAGGGTAATTTTTAAAAGGTTAAAAAAAAAAATAAGCAGCTCATTTCTTCTTGCTCTGGTTTGCTCTGTAAACTATTCCAAGTTTAATAGTACCAAATATTGTATTCTACCCACGCCATGGGTTGTTCCAATAGCATGCTAGAAATAGCCGTTCATCAGCACCCATGTGAGATCAGCCTTGCTCTGACAAACAGATCCTGTGTGCGCGCTCGCAGATGCTGTGCTCTCCCCTGACTCTCACTGTTTGACCAGCCTGTAAATTTTACCTTGGGTGCTGATTTGCATTCTGATTTCCTCCTGGAGGAATGGAATCCTAGCTTGAGCCCTGGCCTGGGGTGTCTGACAGGCGGGCACACTGTTTACTCAGGCACTTGGCACTCCCTTCTCCCTGGGAACCGGTCCAACCTTTGTATCCCCGAGTGATGGCTGGGCTTTATTTCCTCTTAGCAGAACCTAAACCAGACTTCATTTTACTTGCCTCAAAAGGTTGAGTCAGGGGGATTGTAGATTTAAGACCAGACTCAAATATAGAGATAGTGAAACTCTATCTCAAAAATAATCCAACCTCCCCCCCCTCCGAAACCTGGAGTGGTCACATATGTCTGTAATCCCCACACTCAAGAGGCTGAGACAGGAGAGTTAGACATTTGAGGACTAAACCTGCACAGCAAGAACTTGTCTCACAAAATAAAACGAGCATACAAAACCAAAATAACCTAGCAAACTCCTACTATTCTTATTTAATTGAGTCAGCTTGGCAAACAGGCCTTCTACGGGGCTAACAAATTTAAAAAGAACAGTGGTTCACCTCTGTAATCCCAGCACTCAGAGGAGAAGGTAGAGAGAGGGATTTAGAATTCAAGGCTGGGCTGTACTGCATAACAAGTTCCAGGCCAGACTAAAAAACCAAATCAAAGCAAAACCAAAAAGAAGGAGACCAGTAAGGTTGCTCAGCAGGTGAGAAATGTACTGACTGCCAAGCCAGGCAACCCGAGTTTGATCCCAGAATCTGTATGCTGTAAGGAAGGAAGAGATGCCCAAAAATTGTTTTCAGATTTCCATGTGCACATTGGGCATACATATGTATGCACACACATACGCATTCTCATGCATATTGTGGCCCACATATACATCTGTACACATATGCACATGCCCACTGTGGCACACATACATGTTGTGACACATGTGTGCACATACACATGTGAACACACATGTGCACTCGCACACATATGCACATACTCATGAACACTGTGCCACACATGCATGTACCCACATGTGCATACACACACACACACACACACACACACACACACACACACACACAAATAACTGTTAAACAAAACAAACCCAAACCCCCCAAACCCAGCTGTTTATTAGTAGTCATTCCTCAGCGCATTGTCTATATTTTTCTTCATAAAATACGGAAAAAGGTAAATGTGATTTTTTTAGAAGGGCGTGCCGTGGAGGTTTGATATGGGAGTGTGCCAGTCTTGTCACAGAGTCCCAGGCTTGGTCCCCACACTAGATTCCACATTAGTAACAGCCATTTAAAATGGGACACTATGATCTGGACTGAGGCTTCTCTCATTGGGCATGGCCTTGCTGGTGGTCAGGTGGCTGTGAGCAGTGGCCATTGTCCTTCTCAAGACTGGCTACACACACACACACACACACACACACACGCGCGCGTGTGTGTGTGTGTGTGTGTGTGTGTGTGTGTGTGTGTGTGTGTGTGTAAGCTCTCCCTTCAGAGCTGGGGTAGCGGCAACAGCTTTTCATGTGTGAAGCCCCGAATTGCTTCACAATCATTTGTGGTTCCCCTGCAGCTTATAAATGGTCTCTCCTCAAGTTATCCTATTTTGAGTGAGCCATCTGTTTCCTGTCGGTATCCTTGACGAATACAACAGTTACTATGTATGAGTGCTGAGCTCCAGTCAGCAAACACAATAACAATGCCTCCTTTGTGGGGAATCACATACCAGCCAGCTTCTGATTAGCTTGGGGTCAGGTCTGTCAACCTGCCTGAGTATGTGTGTCTTATACATATACTCATATACACATATACTCACTATACACATATACATATAAAGTAGTTACAATCAAGGGAAGCCCGTGTGCCTGCAAGTGTGTCTGTATACCCTTGCTGTGACTAGGACCCGAGGAAACCCTTGGATCAGGAACCATTGTAGATGTCCCCAGCTTTCTCACACTTTGCTTTCATTTCTTCAGCTAATTTGTATTAAAAACCTAAGTCTACCTGCACAGCCACGAGGACTGCAGCACAGTTCACACTAGCTGAATTATGGAACTCGCCCATGTGCCCAGCATCTCCAGAGGGATGGAGAAAGTGTGCTGTGTATACATAACAGATATTTTCATCCAAAAAGAGTAAAGTTATGTCATTTGCAAGAAAATAAACGAAAGTAGAGATAATGACATTAAGTGACGTCAGTCTCAGAAAGACAAATAATGAACGTTTTCTCTTATTTATGGAGCCTAGACTTTATAGATAGATACAACTGCATGCACACATACACACAGGCACACATACACAAAGACACAGAGAGACAGAAAGAGAAAGAAGAGAGAGAGACACACACAGACAGAGATTGATACACAGAGACAGAGAGAAAGGGAGAGAGACACAGAGAGAGACAGACACAGAGACATACAGGCACACACACACATGCAGAGAGAGAGAGCAGATAGGCACACAGACAGACAGAGAGACAGACAGAAAGAAAGAGAGGCAGAGATAGACTGACAGACAGACAGAACATGAAAATAGAAATAAACTCCTAATAAACAAAAGGACTAGAGGGAGGAGGAAGGGGGATAAGGGGAAAGGCAGTCAGGTGGGGAATATTTTCTAAGCATACAGTATATGTGTGTGAACATGGCCTTAAATAACCTAGTCTAACAAAAATTTTTACAAAGGGAAAAGTACCCAGGAGCTGAAGATATGTTAGCTCCCTGTGGCTGTGTTCTAGGCATGGTATTATGTCCTGACAGCAGGCAGGGAGAGGCTGATGCACAGACCTGATGCACAGACCTGACGCACAGACCTGATGGACAGACCTGATGCACAGACCTGATGCACAGGACCAGTTGCTCATAAACAATCCCACAGAACGTAAGAAGGCTTTTACTGAGGTTTATTTTGTTTCGTTTTGCTGAGAAGAGCCATGAGAACACTGGGAAGAAGTTATTAACTAATATAACAAACATAAAATTATCAGCCAGGTATAACAAAATACTGTTCCAACAGAATAATTAGATGATAGGCATATAACTGCCTTTTATGTGTCCTTTCTTGCAGGGCCTCCTGGAGGGATACATCCACTCATGAAAGAGCTAAGCCAGGAAGCAGAGTTACAGGGAATGGGAGCTATAATGCAGAGGGAATGTGAAGAGACTCTCCAGCAAGCCCAGGAGGACACAACCAGCAAGAACTAAACAGTGGAGGGTTCCAGAGGAAATGCCATTAGAGGGCTTGTGTCACAGTGCAGTGCTTGCCTAAGAAGTATCCTTGGGAGATTAAAAATAGGCAAACAGTAACATAATGGCCAGAGAAGCCAGGTCAGGTAAAAACAAAACAAAACCTAAGGAAATTTCAATAAAATATGAGCTGTAGTTAGTCACAGTGTGCCAGCATGGGGTCACCAGTTACAGTAAATGTTCCATAGTAATGCAAAATGTTACTTGCCAGGGAACTTGGGTATGGAGTAGATGAGGGTGCTCTGTGCTCTCTTTACAGTTCTTCTGTACATCTAAGACTGCTCTGGTGTGTGTGTGTGTGTGTGTGTGTGTGTGTGTGCATATGTGTGCATGTGTTTAAAGAGCTAACTGGAGGTAGAGAAGTTGGGGGAAATAATTGGGAACTCCAGGAGATCCAAGAAATTATTTTTTTTTAAAGAAAAAATGTTCCATAGTATATATTTCTGTCCGAGTGAGGAAATGGTTATATGAGCGCCATAATGTAAACACTACTTACTAACTTAAATGAAATCCTGTGACATAAGAAAACTAGCCATTTACAAATGCAAATAAAAGTCTGCTGCAGCTCTGTAGTGGCTCCCAGGGCCAGAACCTGAAGTTCAATTCCAGGCACCAAGAAATGATGTCTTGGACAACTATCAGTATTCATGGTACGTAGTATAGGCTGTCATAAGGACTTCTAAAGAAAGTCTTTCATACACTTAAACCAGATTCACCGCCCACTCCCTCTTGCCCCGACTCCTACCAGTCACTTTAGTTTCCCTGAACAGCCTTGCTTCAACTCTCACATGTGTATAAACAAGTCCCTGTGTCTATATAAAATCTAGGCTCTACAAATGAAGAAAACCAAATGGTACTGCACGAATACTTAGACCGAGTAATACGAAACATACTACTAGTGGTTCAACGTGAATAAAAGGATATTCAGTGTATTAAAATAAGAAAATACCGACAGAATCAATTCCAAAAGTAACGGTGCTTCTCTGTGATACAGGTTGTAAATTAACCCCGACGAATGTCCAGGTCTCCAAGTCAGTAATAGTAGTACTACCCTCGTCGGCAGCATCCAGGCAGACATAGTGCCGGAGAAAGAGCTGAGAGTTCTACATTTTGTTCCAAAAGCAACCAGGAGAAGACTGGTATCCCCAGGCAGCTAGGAGGAAGCTCTCTTTGCTCTCTCCAACAATGACAGACTTCTTCCAAGAAGGCCACACCAACTCCAACAAGGCCACACCTCCTAATGCTGCTACTCCTGGGGCAAGCATATTCAAACCACTGCATTGGCTGAATAAAATTTCTCTGTATGTTTATCTCACATTTTTTCATCCATTCATCTGTTGACAGGTGACTAGGTGGATTCCATGCTTCAGTTATTGTGAATAAGCATAGACACAGATGTCTCTCTATGATGTTCATAACAATCTTTCAGTTGTACGCCCTAGATTGTATAAAAAATATTTGTTTATTTTTAAAAAAATTGTGTTAATTTCCATAATGGTTGGATTAATTTATGTTCCTACTAGTACTCTATGCATTTAATAACAAGTTCTCGGAGTTAGAAAGAGAGACATATATAGGTGAGATTTTCAACCTTCTTTTTCCAAAGAGAGAGAAGTTAGTCACATTGAAAACTCAAGGAATAGCAGCATGGGCAGGTGTAGCTGTAACCTCAAGGAATAGGCAGCATCAGGTGGCCTAAGCTATGTCCTGGGGAGACCCTGTGTCATGGAGAAGAGAGAAGAAAGTCATAGAGGTGTGCCATGGATGGAGCTTAGAGCCAGAAGAAATGGTTTTTAAAAGTTAATCGTGGGAGTCAGCAAAATGGCTCAACAGGTAAAGGTGCTTGTTGCCAAGCTTGACAACTCATGTTCGAGCCCCGAGTCCTAACTAACTACTGTAAGTTGTCCTCTGACCTCAACACAAGTACAACATGCCCTCTTTACCACCATGATAAATAAATGAACAACAACAACAAAAAAAATTCAGTTGAACATGGGAGCTGAGAAATGGCTCAGTGGGTAAGAACACCTACTGTGCAAATAGGACTTGGGTTCAAATCCCCAGAACCCATATGAAAAGCTTCATGAAGACAGTGAATTTTTGGTTTAGTGAGAGACCCAGTCTCGAAGGAATAAGGCAGAGCATAGTGAAGTAAGATACATCAAAACACCCTCTGGCTTGCACCTGCTGACATGGGCACATGTGCCCCAAGGCTACATGCTATAAACACACACTCACACACACAGACCTACACACTCACATACACACAGACACACTCAAACCCTTCACCACACACACTCACACACAAACACGCATACACAGAGACACACATACAATCACATATACACAGATACACACAGACACATACACACTCAGACATACCGATAACCCTTCAAAACACACATACACACTCACACACACATGCAGACATACACACACCCTTCACTACCACCCTATGTACACACAGAGACATACAGACATATCACACACACACACACACACCAGACACATATACACTTACACATATAGACACTCTCAAATACACATACCCTTCACTACCACCCTTCTCTCTCTCTCTCTCTCTCTCTCTCTCTCTCTCTCTCTCTCTCTCNCACACACACACACACACACACACACACACACACTCACATATACACAGAGACATAAAGACATATACCATACACACAGAGACACACTCAGACACATACACGTATACATACACACAGTTGAACATGGCAAATCTGAGTAGCTGCTTTTGGGGAAAGTATTGGGAGTGGAAGTTCAGTGCTGCATTTTTTTTTTTTTACAGTTCATTTGTTCATTCATTTGATTAGCTTTTCTGGTGTTTAAAGATCAGTATAGAGCCAGGCTCACACTATTATAAGTCCAGCACTCTGCCAAGGACCAGCTTCAGCTTGATCAGGGGTCCCGAGGAAGGGGACTTCTGGGAGCAGTGAAATAAACAAATTGTAGGTTACAAGCTGATGACCTATGTTCTGCTCAAGATGGTTCCCTAGACAGCTCTCTGTAGATAGCTCTTGGCTCTGTAGCCAGCTCAAGACAGCTTTCTCTTGAGACAGCTCTTTCTTGCTAGAAAAAAAAAATTCTAAACACTCTCTGAATAGCTTGTGCATTTTCCAAAGTCAGAAATCCTGTCAGTAAAAAATTTAAAAGTAATTCTTGGGTCTTCTGATCAGAATCAGAAAGCCAGAAAACATTCTAAAAGATCTGTGTTTGCTCTTCACACAGCTTTCTCTGGCTAGCTGCTAGGAAACATTCTAAATGAGCCATCAGAGCTCTCTAAGTGATTCTTCGGATTGCCGTCTAAGATCAAAAATTCTGTTAGAATTACATCTCCAGACATCTCAGCTCTCACTAGGAAACATTCTTAAAATAAGAACTGCTATTGATTTCTGCTAGCTTATCTTATGCAGTCCAAAAGCCCAGTCTTGTTTTTTTTAAACTCTTTTTTAAAAAAGATTTATTTATTTTATTTATATGAGTACACTGTAGTTGTCTTCAGATACACAAGATGAGGGCATCGGATCCCATTACAGATGGTTGTGAGCCACCATGTGGTTGCTGGGAATTGAACTCAGGACCTCTGGAAGAACAGTCAGTGCTCTTATCCTCTGAGACATCTCTCCAGCCTCCCCCCACTCCATGTCTTTTTAGGTACATATCAGTTCAGCCATTCACTCCAGGTTCCCTCCCAGGAATCAGTATTCCATGACCTTAGCTTCTTGACTCTTAGGGAAAATACAAGTACCCTTTTTAAAAAAATTGCAAAAGAATTCAGAGGTCTGCCTGCCTTTGTAAGCTTAGGTGACCTTGCCCTGCGATCACCACTCCCCAAATCTCTTTATCTCCTTTTCTGGTAGCTTTCTGACAACCTGGTACATAATGCAGCTTCCTCTATATTTTTAGGTCCCTGAAGCCCCTCATATAATTCATATTGCATCCTTATATTTTGCATAGTTGAGAAATTACATACTTTTGAAATCATCTTTTCAGGGCCCTTTCCCACAGCCTTAAGGGCTGCCCTGAAAGTCACAGTAATTTTGCTGAGACATTGGACACATCCTCACCTCTTGTGCAGTCTCTGATTATCATGGAGTCATTAACCTTGGCAGAGAGAACATTCCTCAAAGGGGAAACATGAAAATAGATACATTATTATACAAACAAGCTTTACACATACAACAACCATCAACACTCATGGAGGCCCACCTGCTGGCTCTCTTCCGAGGGTGGGAACCATGTCATTCAACCCCTTACATGGCTGAGCAGGACTTGGCAGCTCTCAGAGACTAAGACAGCCTGGATTACCAAAAGAGACTCAAAACAAAACAAAAAAAAACAAACAAAAAAGTGTAGTCGTTACTTTGATTAAAATATATAAGCTGAATTGGAGGAAGAATAGTTCCTTAATCACTAAACTTATAGTAATTTTTAAAAAATGTCCTTTAAAATTATAGAAATTGTGTTCCTCTCTCAGGGACTCCACAAATTATACATAATATAGGTTAGAGCAGAGATACAGTTTTTAAAAAGTTAAAACAATCTGAAAACACTCAATGTACTGACTGATGTATTCCTGAGTTAGAAGAATCACTTAGGCAGTAGAGCCTAGAGATCTGCTAATGTTGGAGACACATTCTGTCTGCTGAGGCCTGGCTCAGCGATGGCCAAGGGAAAGTTACTTTGTACTTATTTATTTTTATCAATCCATCCATCCATCTGCCCATCTATCCATCAGCCTGCCTACCCACCCATCTGTCTGTCTCCTTGTTTTGAGACAGAGACCCATGCTGCCCAGAATGGCCTTAAACCCAACTCACTCTGCAGCCTAGGCTGATCTTGGATTGATCATCATGCCTCCATTGTTCAGGTGCTGGAATGGCAGGCATGGACCACCATGCCTAGTGTAGTCTGCTGTTTGTTTTGAGACTGTTGGGGTCTGGGAGTTGCCACACAAGCCATGTATACCAATCTCAGTTAAGCAAGAATGGTTTATTGAACACACGCTGTAGTACTTTGGTCCAGGACCACAAAAAGGAAAACCCTAATTGTGACACCAACCTGTCCTCAAGGCAGGCTTTTTATAGGAAAAACCAGGTTCTAAGTTTGAAGGCAAGCAGGGAAGTGGAACGACATTTTTGGCTAACTAGACGAAGTATTATCAGCCAACCTTTAAGCTGATTGGTCCTGAGTGAGATAAGAAGGGTGGTGAATGGGTGGTGGACAGGGGAATTTCAGAACATTGAGATAACAGGGTACAAGTGATTCAACCATAACTTTTTGGCTTATTAGTAACATTTTTTTTTTAGTGTCAGCTAAAGTAATAACTATGAACTTAATTTCACCTTGCTAACGTGGAGTCTGAATACAAATGGCTACAGTTATGCTAAAAGGAGCAAGCCCCAACAGAGACAAGAAGATAGGATATTGCTATGTAGCCCTAGATGGCCTGTTACTATAGAGCGCAGGCTGGTTTTGAACTCGTGGTAATCTTCTAGCCTCTACCTCCAGAGTGCAGGGATTACTAGCATGTATTACCACACCAGGCCAGAAAGGTGCTGTTTCGCCTATTGTGATGGTTTGTATATGCTCAGCCCAGGGAGTGGCACTATTAGAAGGTGTGGCCCTGTTAGAGTAGGTGTGTCACTGTGGGCATGGGCTTTAAGACCCTCACCCTAGCTGCCTGGAAGCCAGTTTTCTGCTAGCAGCTTTCAGATGAAGATGTAGAACTCTCATCTCCTCCTGCATCATGCCTGCCTGGATGCTGCCATGTTCCTACCTTGATGATAATGGACTGAACCTCTGAACCTGTAAGCCAGCCCCAATTAAATGTTGTCCTTATAAGAGTTGCCTTGGTCATGGTGTCTGCTCACAGCAGTTGAACCCTAACTAAGATACCAATCAATTCCCTCTTAGGGAGATGACCAATAATTCTTTGAGATAGTTACAAAGTCCCTCTCATGGATTTCATGCTCATCAGCCACCTCACCATTTTGACAGGCCAACCCTGTCCACAACTCTCACAGGAAGGTAAGGAACAGATGCTGGGTGTGAGTGTAGAATTTCCTGGCAGCTGTGTGCTTTCCGTTGTCAAGGAAACAGCCCGGAATTCTTACTCCCATTCGTTTGCTTGTTTTTCTGCATTAAAATGGTCCTGAACTCATGATCCTCCTGCCTGAGTACTAGGATCATAGGTACACGCCACCATGCACTGCCCGTATCCTTACTTTATACACGCGCAGCCTCTGGGATCCAGGTTAAGGTCAGCTGACACTCTCAAGAGTCTGAACACCATTTTCCGGCTGACATTTCAGGCTTCCGAGCCTGCAAGACTGACAGCCAGTCTGCATTGATTAAGGTGGGGCCTACCTGGAGAGGCCAGTCACCATCTATTTGACAACATCCTGACCTCTCTCTCTAGACTGCTTGAATTGCTTCACTTGTGAAGAGGTATTTTAATTGCAATGCAAGACACACATCACTGGTCTAGAATGAACTGATCTGATTTAAATTTTTTCTGATTTATTTTTTATTTTATTTTTGTGAGTGTTTTGCCTGCATGTGTATGTATGCACCACATGCTATGCCCGGTGCTCGTGGAGGTTGGAAGAAGACAGAGGACTCCTGGAAGTGGAGTTCTGGATGATTATGAACCACCATGTGGATACTGAAAACCAAGCCTGGGTCCTCTGCGAGAGCAACAAGTATTCTTAGATGCTCTTCAGCCCTGAGCTGATTTTTGAAGATTTTTCCTAATCCTGGTATATAGCCAAAAGCAGATAAAACTCTCTAGGATTAATTCAGACAGAGACAAAGACAAAGACAAGCTTTCCCTGTGAGTTTTCATAAATGCACTAGCTTGAAGTCTGCTGAAACTATGATTTGCACCTGTCTAATTGTGAGGTTTAGGAACACCTTATAACCATAAAGAGTGGCAGTGATTTTTTTTTTTTAATTTTAGAGACAGGGTCTTGCTATGAAGCTTTGGCTGTCTTAGAACTCACCATATAGTCCAGGCTGGTCTTGAACTCACAGAGATCAACCTGCCACTGGGTAGAATGCTAAGATTAAAAGTATGTGCCACTGTCCCTGGCTTAGTGGTAATGCTCCTAATGAGAGGGCATGGCTTACTGTATCAGAGCAAAATAATATAATAACACTGGTCTATGGTCTACTTGCTACTTGTAATTTTCTTCTCCTCACTTCCTTTTCTCCTCCTCCTCCTCCTCCTCCTCCTCCTCCTCCTCCTCCTCCTCCTCCTCCTNTTTTCTCCTCCTCCTCCTCCTCCTCCTCCTCCTCCTCCTCCTCTTTCTCCTCTTCTTCCTCCCCCACCTCTCTTTTTTGGAGGCAGGCTCTCCCTATGTAGCCATGATTGGCCTGGGGCTTGCTATAATATAGACCAGGCTAGCCTCCAGGTCACAGAGCTCTGTTTGATTCTGCCTTCCAAGTGCTAGGATCAAAGGGCAAGTACCCCCCTCACCCCTACGTGCAACTTAGTTGCAAGTTCCTCGCGCAACTTAGTTGCAAGTTCCTCGCGCAACTTAGTTGCACATTCCTGGTGCAACTAAGAGGGTCACAAACCAGGTCAGATTCCTGTGGTAAATGAGCAGCAGGTTTGCTTTTACCTTCTGTGCTCTTTTTAGAAGGGCATTGAATAGGGCAGCAGTGGCAGCAGCAACAACAGCAGCAATGGTGGCAGCAGCAGCGGCGGTGGCGGCGGCATGTGGAACCATATTAGAACTGCAGAACCTCAGGCCCCACCTCACCCTGTCTTGCTGAATCAAGACATAAATTCATAAATTCATTCCTCCAGGGCCAGGAAGTGGGAGTGGGTGGGTTGGTGAGCAGGGGGGAGGGGGAAGGGATGGGGGTTTTTTGGAGGGGAAACTAGGAAAGGGGATAACATTTGAAATGTAAACAAAGAAAATATCTAATAATAATAAAAAAAAGAAATACAGGAAAATACAATTTAAAAATACCGAAGAACAGAAAGCATCAGTATTCATTGTGTGTGTGTGTAAGAACAAGTGCTTTGTGATTTGCATTAGGTATAAATATGCTTATATTTGACAGCCATGGTGTAATATATGAGTCCAGGTCGAAATTTTTGAAAGCTTCTGGTCTAGAGCAGTGTTTCTCAATCAAAATGTTGCCTCCATCAGAATTCCCCAAATTCTGAAACCTTAGGCTGACCTGGAGAAAGGGAAAAGTATTTGTTCTGCAAACAAATGTTACCAGGTAGCGGTGGTCCTGAGCACCATGGGCTGTCAGTTATCTCAGAAGTTATCATGCATTATAATAAACTGGAAGGTTTTCAACCCAGAATGTGAATTCCGTATTGGTCCAGGGCGGTACCCAAGGGTTTCAGTTCCTATCAGTTACAGGCTAATGCCAATGCTGGTCTAATGGCATCCTGTTATATCCTCGAAGCAGAGGAATTGCTTTTCTTACTTATGTCTAATATCCATCAGCCCACGAAACAGTCCCTTTAATTTCAGTACGCATCATCTGTTATGCCCTAAACGGGTCCCCCAAAGTCACCTTCCCTCAGTGCAACAGCCTCTGCAGAATTTCTCTGTGTAGCTTTCGCTGTCCTGGTACTTGCTCTGTAGACCAGGCTGAACTCAAACTCAGCCTGCCTCTGTCTCCCCAGTGCTGGTGCTAAAGGCGTGTACGGCTGCTGCCACCACTTCCACCCATGCGTGGGTTAGACTTAACGAGCTTCCTTATCACAGGAGTGTGTTCCTAGCAGCAATGCTTACGAAGGATGAGTTCGCCTTCCTGTAAGAATTCAGCCAGTGGTTATACTTCTTTTGCCAATTTCTACTTTCTCCAGAGTATACCTTCAACATCTACTGCATACACACAAGCAGGAATGTGTTTAAAAACCAGCCAGGAATCTTGACCTTTACCTGATACGTTTAGACTAGCTTACCTCAGAACATGGTCCTTGACTGGCAGATCTCATCTCACTTGAGAGCTTGTCGGAAATGTAGATTTCCCAACATCATTGTAATCTGAGTCTCTGGAGGGAATGAGCCCTGAGAATCTCTCCCAGTGGTTCTTCAAGTGTCACAAAGGGTCCAAAGCTCTAATGGAGACAGCTCGAAGTTTCCAGGGGCCATGTTAAACTACAATGTCTGCTTCACGTACCACGACTCACTACACTGCTGGGAACCTAGCAACAGATTTGTCAGCCCTGGGTTTCCCAGTGTCAAACTGCAGAAAATACATCCCATCGGTGGTGGTAAAAGCTACTGCATGGTTGTGGGGCAGTGGTGGCAGTGGTGGCGCATGCCTTTAATCCCAGCCCTTGAGAGGCAGGGGCAGGCGGATCTCTGTAAGTTCAAGGACAGTCTGATCTAAAGATGTAGTTTCAGGACAGCTAGGACTACACAGAACTCTGTCTTGAAAAACCAAAATGGAAACAACAACCCCCCCCACCAAAACCAACCCCCCCACAAAAACAAAAAAACCCTCCCATACTCATTAGAAATGCCCTGAAAACCTACGTCCAGAAACTGGGGACACAAGCCGCACAGCTGTATAGTCCCTTCACCAGAAGCTTAAGTGCTAAGTTCCCTCAGATTAAGTGATTTTAAAAAACTACTGTAATATAAGTGAGGAAATAACCTACTATAGATGGAAATGTGTCCAAGCTAAGATTATGAATAGTGAAATTCAAACTAGGAAAAACTACTTCAAACTAGGAAAAGGTTTTAAAATTCAGAGTTTGAATGGAGGGAGCTAATGTGTGTGTGTGTGTGTGTGTGTGTGTGTGTAGCATATGTATATGATGTGTATGTATGTATGTATGTATGTATGTATGTATGTATGTATGTATATTAACTGATTATGTTTGGTACAACATAAAAAAGTCCTAAAACTCAAGACACACACGCATTTGCACACCTGAATATATGTACCACATATATGCTCACCACACTCACACACAGAGAGAGACACACACACACACACACAAATACACACAGACACACAGAGAGAGACAGACAAACACACATACACACATACAGAGACATACACAGACACACACACAAATACACACAGAGAGACAGACACAGAGAAACAGACACACAGAGACATACACACACAGAAACAGACAGAGACAAAGACACACAGAGAGAGAGAGAGAGAGAGAGAGAGAGAGAGAGAAAGAGACTCACACATACACACAAAGACACACAGACACATATACAAATACACACAGAGACAGACACAGAGACAGAGAGACAGACAGACACAGAGAGACAGAGACATATAGAGAGAAACACACACACACATCAAAACCATTCTTTAAATTTTCTGCGACTCCTTGATTTGCCTGTCACATGATTAGTATAACCTCCCCCAATACAGGCTATCTCACAGCAATCCTCAGAGCAACTCTGAGACACAGAATATCCTCTTCTCACTAACAAAATCCAAGGCAGCCTGCATGTGGATGTGTGTCTGCTGCTTTTCATTTCAAAAAGCAGATGGGTGACTGGTCTTGAACTCACAGATATCTGCCTGCTGCTGCTTCCCAAGTGCTGAGGTTGAAGGTATACACCACCACTGCTGGGCTATTTCTGTAATTTATGTATGTTAGTGCTCTATTTGCACGTATGCCTGCTTAACAGAAGAGGGTGTCAGATCTCATTACAGGTGGCCATGAGTCATCATGTGGTTGCTGGGAATTGAACTCAGGACCTCTGGAAGAGCAACCTCTCAATTGCTGAGCCATCTCTCCAGCCCTGAAAGGATGGCTTTTTATAAAATGAAGCTGGTTTTTATAAACCATGACTCACTTTTTTTGTTAAGATGACTAGTCTTGACAATAGTTTTTCTTAGTTACCACAGTCTATGTTAATAAATTTTGTTTTCAGTGTTCAACTAGAGGGTTGAAATCCCAACATTTGATCTTTTTATTTATAGAGAAAGAGGATGTCGTTCTATAACAGTGGTTGGACTGGAACTCACTGTGTAGCCCAAGCTGAACTTTAACTCAAAGCTGTCCTCCTGCCTCAGGCTTCTGAGTGTTGGGATTGCAGATTGGCCATTGTATCAGGATATTGGACCTAAGAATATGTGCATGTTAGCCTGCATTCTATGGCACGAACCCCATTCAGAGCCCTGATACCGGTCTAGTCTTAATTTCTTCCAAATAGTATCACACCAGGAAGATACTTTTCAACATACAAAGTTCCCTTTTCCTAATAATAAAGAATTTGAACTTCCTTAGTTTTTTTTTTTCCCCAAGACAGGGTTTCTCTGTACAGCCCAGGCTGTCCTGGAACTCACTTTGTAGACCAGGCTGGCCTGGAACTTTAGTTTTTTAAAGTTTACATACAAAGTAACAGTTTCTATGACCACATCTTCAGACAATTTGTGTCACTGTGACAATTTGTGTACATGGCTCTTCTCTGTTTCTCTCTTCTGCTCCCATTCCCTGCATGGTGTGACTTCTTAAGGAAGAAAAAAAGATTCAGACACAGCATCCCCAAACTTCAACTTACTTTGTTCTCTACATGTTGGCTCTCTCCCATTATCCTTGATTGTGTTTTGATTCATGTGAGCAAACACTTTATAATAATTATACGATAGTTACAATAATAACACCTGGCTACAGAGAACATTATGTTTTGGATAAGACTCAGTCTCTTAGGCACTATCAGCCTCATTTTGTTCATTGCAAAAAGATAGCTCTTTCTCCATGCCCAGTCACCGTTTCCTCTGAAGCTGGTTTTAATAAATTTTTCTTGCTCTTTGGCTCGAAGTAGGTATGTTACACTGGCAACAACTGTAGTGCGTCTGTGGTAAGACAAACCTTCATTTGTTCTCAGCTTGATTTATTTGTTAAGTTTTTTTTTAATATTTAGATTTTAAAAAAAGCTATATGGATGTATGTGATGGTGATATGGGTATGTGAATCCAGGTGCCCATGGAGGCCAAAGAGAACATTCAGTTACATGAACTGAGCTGCCTCATAGGCTGCTGGGAACAGAACTCAGGTCTTCAAGAGCAGCATATTCTCTTAAGCACTGAACTATCTCTTTAGTCCATTTGTTTAGTCATTTTAAGACATGGTCCAGCCATGTAGCTCAGGCTGGCTTTGAACTCACAAACCTGCCTTAGTCTCCTACGTGCTGGGATTAAATGTGTAAGTCACCCCAATGGGCATGTTTTTGCAGTTTTACTACATCTGTAGAGGGATTTTAATCAAGCAACATGGCTACTCTGGCAGGAATACAGGCATGCCTTTAGCACATACCTTTAATCTCCCTGGCTTGAAAACAGACATACCCTTAGTACACACCTATAATTCCAAACAATGAAGGTAAAGTTAGTTTGTAGAAGGAAGCATCGTATTTGAAAGTGATGTCTAATTGAGTGGAAGACAAAGTGATGAATCAGAGAAAGATTTGACAGAATAGGATCTGCCCAACTCTCACTAGATCAGAGAGAAAAGAGAGGCTACTTAAGAGAGCAATGCAGAGAGGAAGAGGGGAGGAGGAAAGTTTTATCAGGATTAGTTGTACAGAGAGAGAGAGAGAGAGAGAGAGAGAGAGAGAGAGAGAGAGAACAAGCAAGACACAGGTTAGGACAGAATGAGCCAGAGAATGAGAAGGGGTCAGAAGATTAGAACAGATTGCCAAACGTAGTATGAGACCAAGCACAGCAGTTCAGTCAAAAGCCAAAAGAAGCCAGTTTGAATCAGTCAGTGGGGAGAGGAATTTTGAGCCAGAACAGCTGAGCTGACCAGCCAGTTAGAGTTCAGGAAGAGATGGAAAGGGCGAGCTTATCAGCAGTAAGTCTCAGAGTCTGGATATGTTCTAGGCCTGGATAAGATTGCACAGAGGCTAGAAGCTTCAAGTACTAGGCCTAGGTTAACAGATGGAGGCAGTAAGCCTTGGAGATGACAATTATATCAAGTGAATAAAAGATACCTTTACATACATCAGTGACTGATTCTATAGTATGATTATGTCTAGGTCTCTGGGAGGGAGTGACAATCCTAGTTTGGGGGTTATCTATAGAAATGTTTGAGGGTTTTGTTGTTGTTGTTTGTTTGTTTCTGGTTTTGGAGACTGAAGCCAGGACCTCACCTCAATCATTTTTGGAGCCTATGCTGGGAATTTCCCAAGGGTTCACACAAACTTAGTATGCATTAAGTTGATTCTTAGCCAGCTGTGAAGCTGCAACTTGAATTTAAAACAGCCTGAACTGTTCAGAGGAAAGCGTTTACCATTAAATAGAGCAGGCTTCTTCCTTTGCCTAGACAATAACTTGATTTGGGGATTGGACAGAATCTAAACATCAAGCTACATTGCCAAAATCTCTGAGAAGGATTTGATAAATTGGAAGTAAGAGAACATCATAATATACTCCAAAAGTACCTGATGAGTATTAAATTAAGACAGCTCCTGACACTGATGGTATTTCAGGGTCTTTTCTTATTTAGGACAGGATGAATGGTAGGCATTTATGATTTTCCATTCAATATGAGATAGACAGTCATGTAGTGACAGAAGATAGCTCACTGTGTGACTCATGAAAGTATGTGAGGTCAGGAATGTTGATGTTTGCTTGACACAACTCAGACTTCAACACAACTTTTAATAAGTCCAGTACTGGATGACTGTTTAATTTTTTCAACTTCACTTGAGAATCCCAGGATAGCAAAGTTATGTGTGCTATTGAATGTATGGCCTTCCTAACACAGTGATATGCTAACAAAAGTACCGATTTGATTTTTGATTTATTACTTAGCATGATGTTGTCATCAAATAATTGCTAATGACTGAATGATTGAATTGGTGAATGGGAAAGAGGAAATGATAGGCAAAAAGAAAATTATACAGATGTTAGATCACTTTGTTTGTTTGTTTGTTTATTTATTTATTTATTTTGAGATGGGACCTCTTGTAGCTCACCTTGACCTAAAACTCACTATGCAGCTCAGGCTGACCTTGAACTCAGCCTCTTGAGTTCTGAGATCATAGGCACATATCACCATATCACATTCTACTCCTCTTTTAAAAAGCAGGTAAATGATAAAAGCCAAGTGATTTGTTGAAGAAATTTGGGTCAACATAAAATGACTATAGCTAAGACTTCCAGACCCAACATCTCCACCTTTTCCCCACACTGCTTCTGCCTGTGTCTTCTCTTTTAAGCAGTTATTAAATGTACCTATATAGTAAACTCACCACAATAAATATTTATTGTGTGTGTGCTGAGGCTTTGCCCATGATGAGCACATGCTACACACACACCCTGAATGGCACCCTGTCCTCTGTACAATGCTGTTTAAAGGATTAGCAATGTCCAGTCCCCATCTGTCTCACTTACTTTTCTATTGTGGTGACAAGACACTGCAGACAAGGCAACATATAAAAGGGAACATTTAGTTCGTGATCTATAGTTACAAAGAGTTAGAGTCCATGATGGTGGAACAATGGCGTGGTGTCAGGAACAGCTGAGAGTTCACATCTTGATCCACAAGTTGGAGGGGGAAAAGGGGAGGGGAGAGAGAGAGAGAAAGAGAGAGAGAGAGAGAGAGAGAGAGAGAGAACTCTTTTGAAACCTCAAACTTGCCCCAGTGACACTTCAACAAGACCACACCCCTAATCCTTCCCAAACAGTTCCACCAACTATGACCAAGTATTCAAACAGATGAGCCTATGGGACTGTTCTAACTCAAATCACCACACAGCGTTCTGAACTCCCATCCCAGGTCTCTTGTTTTACTGTAAGTAATTCTTCTCTGTAGCCAACTGAGAACCACCATGTTTGGGGATTATATTATTACAGTCTTTAAAAGATTTATTTTTTTCATTAAATGTGTATGTGTGTGCACACATGTATGTACCTGCAGAGTCCAGAAGAACTAGCCATGGGAAACCACCCACTTGGGTGCTGGGAACTAAATTTGAGTCTCTATAAGAGCAGTACTTGCTCTTGACCACTGAGCCTTCTCTCCAACATCTTCCTGTTTTTCAAACCCAGGATGGCATCAAGTTTGTGATCTTCCTGTCTCAGACTCCCAAAGGTTTGCAATATAGGCTACTTCACCATGCATGGCTTCTCCCTCCTGCCCTCCCCTAGTGCTATTTCTCACATGCTAGGTAAGCTTCTTGTTGAACTACATCCCCAAGTCTTCTTAGTCCTATGATCTTAGTGATTAAAAAAAAAAATAACCATTAACCAAAGTTTGCTCTCGAGCCTCTTTCCAAGATTTGAGTCTCCATGTTGAGAATCTGCTGGGCCAAGAGAAAATGCAAACAAGATGCAAGTGACTGTTTTGTTCTGCTCTATACAACTTTACCTACTGGCCTGAGAGGTTTACTCAGTGCTGAGTCAGCATAAAACAAGCCACTACTCCCACCCCCACCCCCCCCCCCCCCCCCCCTTGAAATTAAATATATACCAGAAGATTACTTTTCCTCTGTCACAGAGAGGTTAAAGAACACGGGTCAGAGCTCAAGGATGCTGCAGAGCGCCCTGGGGTGTGTCTTGATAACGCCGCTCTGCACAGATGCCCGGAACACAAGCCTGTGCTATTTTCAGGCTGGTTAAGTACTGTGGCTCATTTGTTCTCTTTATGAGGAGCATCTCAACAATGTGCTCACAGGCAAGTGAGGCCAGCGACATGAAAATATATGTATTACTATTATTGTGGGGGAGAGGGAGTGGAGGCCGGAAGACAGCTTGCGGAGGCAGATTCTTCTCCAGTCTCGTCCATGTTTATGTGGGTTCCAGGGGTCAGTCTCAGTTGGTGCTCATCTCCAGGCATCTTCTTCTTCTGTATATCTTTCACAGGATGTGTGTGTGTCATAGCATGTGTATATGTCAGGGGTGGGTATGCTTGCGATGGGCTTGAACACTTTTTTTTTTTAGATTTTTCTTTATTTATTTTATGTATATGACTACTCTGTAGCTGTACAGATGGTTGTGAGCCATCATGTGGCTGTCAGAATTGAACTCAGGACATCTGCTCCCTCAGGTCCTGCTCGCTCCAACCCTGCTGGCTCTGGTCCCCCCCCCCCCCCCGTTTGCTCCAGCCCAACGATTTATTTATAATATGTAAGTATGCTGTAG